>JAZDUA010000158.1:3010000-3227889 GCA_038098605.1 Gryllus longicercus
TTAAGCGGCGATATCGCGCGCCCATGGAGATGGGTAATGGAGTGGAGCCGAAATTTCAGGTTAATTATAGAGTATTGTCTCTGTCGTGTTACATCATAGTTATTGATGGAGACATATTGATGTCATAGAAGTCATAATAATCCGCTTGTGGAATAAACCAGTGCCCGAGAGAGCAGATGTAATTCCGATCTGAGATGTAATGCAGGTGCAGCAACGTTGGTTGTTCAAGTACACGAGTCTCAGAGCTGGAGCGTGTAAGTGGGCAGACGTAACGATAGTATTTTTCCGGTATCCAGCATGCCTGCTGAAGGCAAATGCAGCTGATGAGACAGCTGTAATGATACCAGGCGTTATTGTGTGAATTAGTAGACTTATATGACTGTTATTTGAATATGTTGAAACGAGTTGCTAGTTTCAATGTGTATTTTAAGGGATTGTGGGTTGTGACTAGATTCAAGGAGTAATGTTTTTTGAAGCGAGAAAATAGTTTTCTTTGTGTTTTTCTTCTTCTTCTTAAGATAAAACTCTTCTTCATCAATTCACTTCTATGAAACAAGGTAGTGCAAACATCTACCTTCTTACTGTGCAATATTGGAAGACGCTCTCATCTAGACAATAATTTTAGCCTGGAAACAAAGCAGAGAGACCTTTTAAGATATAGAATGGAAAAGTAAAGATTGTAAATAAATAATTGAATGCTGCATACCTGGTATCGTTAAGAACTTGTAGCGTGGCTGCTGTATAATGTTTAGCACTGTTTAATAAACGCACGGTGGTCTCGTATGATTCAAAGATTGCCGTTTAAGGGGGGGGGGGTCTAGAAGTGAAGCACCGTATTGTGTGGGTGCAGCAGATTATACTTTAACTAGGTTGACAAGAATATCTATTGTTCAATTAAAGTGGCGCGATAGTCGTGCTGTGGGAACGTTTTCGAATGAATAACGTATAATTTAAAGTGGTTGATCCAGGTAAGAGGTAAGTGCACGTTTAAAATAGTGTGTCGCGAGCACGTGAAGTGCCGCAGCGTATTGTAATATCAATTGTCAAATAAGAAGCGTAGAACGTTCGTGCATACAGATTATAATTTTACTTTAGTATAATACCTGCTGACAAGTAAGGGAGAGTAATGGATGTGTTAAAAACAAAAGTGTAAACGTCATTTAAATTTGCATGAATGTCGTTGTTGCAACAGTGCCGTGTAATTCTGCGCGTGCGAGCCTCGCACGAGACAAAGGTTGCGGAGGACGACAGGGCGCCGCGAACGACGCAGCGTCGACGGTGGCGCCGCGCGCGGCCGGTGCCCGCCCTAATGGCGCGTAATGCCAGTCATTTGTCGGCGGCCGGCGCCGCCGCCGCCGCCGCCGCCGCCGCCGCCGCCGCCGCCGCCGCCGCCGCCGCCGCCGCCGCCGCCGCCGCCGCCGCGGGTTAGCAATTAGCGACGCGATGCTATCGCCAGCCTCCTTCGCCTTCTTACGTCACTGAGTCCGCCGCCGCCGCCGCCGCCATTGCTCTAAATAGCAGGTGCGACGAAGGAAGCAGGAGAGCGTGTGGAACAGAGCTTGGCCGCCAAGGTCGCAACTCGGAGGCAAGGTCGGGAGGAAGTTGTTGTTATTATTATTATTTTGTTAATAATAATAACAATAATAATATATTAATAAAACGCCTCGTGGGCTTAAGCGTGTGTAACTACCTTTGAGTGGATAAAGAAAAGATGTGAAATTAAGTTGTTGTTTTTTACTTTAAATATAATTAAAGGGAATGCCTTAAATATAATTGAAGGTAAATAATGAGTAAATTTTAGGGATTTAGGCGAAGTTGAAACGGACAGCGGTGTATCGACAGATATGGTTTTAGCGACAAGTTGAGGCTTTTAGGATGATGGCGGCATTCAAATGTCCCCTGCTCGAATCAACATTAGGTCATTTAACGGTATGGTATCTGTGAATATGACATGATATGGGGATGATAGGGGGTGAAAGGATGAACACAATACAACCATGCCAGGGGGGGGGGGGGGCTCGAACCCGCGATTCTTCTGTTCTCTATTCTATTATATCGCTACGGCGCTACTGTTTTTACTATCTCGGCCCTCCGGATCGGCTTATTCAAGTTTTTCGAAATGCTGTATGAAGTAAATTAATGTTCTTGCTTTTTTTCCCGTCGAACAATGATCAACAAAATGGATGGCACAAGAGCGTATCATGTACGTTGCAGTGTAACAGCCTAAAAGTAATATAGTGATGGACTGAGAACAGATACAGAGTTTGAGCAGAGACATCGCGTTTCCTAAGAAGGCATGATTACGTACTGAAAAGTATCAGCTTGCCTAGGAAAGGTAATAATTTGAATGGAAATGGGTGTAGTGTATGATCTTGTGATTCCTGATATGGTAATAACACCTAATCAAAATGGTGATGAAAGGGACACCAACACGGGGAGCAGTGGTTCCAAAGATACCGACCGGTACCGGGATACCATTACCTTGGACCGGTAAATGAATAATTTCCATTCTTGAAAATGGAATAAGGACAAATGGGCGTCATTTTTAAGTAAATATAGCAACAGAAAAGAATGCGGTGATTGTGGTATACCATCTTGCTGCATTTGGAAAAATATAATCACACGTAAAGTCACTGATTAATTCAAAATAGGAAAACTTTTTCTCAGACTCGACCTTATAGGGAGAATATCTGATTGGGTCACGGCAACATGTTTTGCTTTCGGTAAACGGTTAGAAATGCATGTGTGGTTGGCGTGTTAAATTCTTTTGATCACAGAGCACGGCAATTTAGAAGAGTTTTTGTGTAGCTTATATGTGATTAATTGTAATATTGTATTACGAAATGTTCGTTTTGGCCTATCGTAATATGATTTTTTTTATGATAGCTCACTTCTGGTTTATTATCTACACCGAGTATCAGTTTAGTATCATTATTTATGGGCCTGAATTTACTCGCCACATCTGATCCCTCTAGAAAGCGTGAACACGTCGTGTAATTTCCGGTTGCGGAGGAATGACAGACCGCTCCGTGGAGCATTGGAAGGCCGGGCTCTTGAGCCGAGTGGCAGCTCGGGAGGTTCGAGCGGCAGTGCTTGGTGCGCTGCAGATGGGAGCTCGTTCCCTGCCCTGCGCCGGATCGGGAAGGACGTTAAAAGTTTTAATTCCGAGCAGAATAAAAATCTCTCGATTCCGCTCCGCTTTTTGCTCTGCGTCGTCTCCCGCTGCCGAGCCTCGTGCCGTCCCTCCCTCCCTCCCTCCCTCCCTCCCTCCCACCCTTCCTCGATGCCTTTGCCGTCGCCACTCTGTGTTCCGCGCGCAAAGCTGTATTGCGATGCTGTCCCACATCTCTCCCGCTCTCCCTTTCTGTTTTTCTCGCTCTTATCCTTTATCATCTCTAGCACTTTCTGCCTTTCTCTGTGGCTCTCTCTTAGACTCACCTCTCTCTGTCTTCCTCTCCCCTGCCTTCCTTTCTACTTGTCTCTCTCTACCTTCTGTCTGTCTGTCTCTCTCTCTCTCTCTGCTCTCTCTGTCTATCTGTCTGTCTTTCTCTCTCTCTCTCTCTCTCTCTCTCTCTCTCACACACACACACACACACACACACACTCACATACACTGCTCTCACAGGTACCTTATCCCATTGAGCGGAGTGCTTACTCAACACTAAATCACATCTTGTTAAGGGATGTGGAAGTCGGCTAAGTCTCTTGGTTTGTCCAAATTCCTCGCTTTATGTATTTTCACTTAGTGTATTTTAATCAGTCATTTTAATAGTGTCAGATGACTTTGCTCATCGCAACAAATTGATCTTCCTTCGATTTCTTCATGAATTCCCCACTGTTCTCACAAATTATTTGAATGTATCTACCAGTTCCAGCCGGTTCGCTCTCTACCTGCCTTTCAGCCGTTTCGCCCCCTACCTACCTGATTTCCCTGCCACGGCTTAAATACTAGCCTCATAGCACATATGATATTTGGCCTTGCTTTCTTTTTCTCCTCTTCTTTGCCCTGGTTCTTCAGTCATTCTGTCCGCGTCGTACACCATCCCGCAGCTTCCAGATACCCCGCCAACAGCAGTACTTTCTCATCTTTTCCACTATCTGCATCTCACTCACTAGCACATTTTTTCATGTTTGCTGCTTTATTACTCCCACTCAACCCTTCTTGTTTTACTGTTTTCCTCTTGCACTTTTACTTTGTCACCACCCTCGTTCAATCAGATTCTCTCTGGCGTTGTCTTCAAAAATCCTTACGTTCCAGTCTTCTCTACACTCTCTGCATGCATCCGATTTCAGGATTCCAGTTTCTCTACATCCCTTGTCGATCCCGTAAGCAGCCCATCGAGTCTCGTCTGTCCCCTCCTCTTCCACCACCCTTCCTCCCCTCGGACAAAGCCATCTCCGCCGCTCTCGTTGCCCGATCGTCCTCCTCGCCCCCCCCCCCCCCAGGCATTCTATTCGAAGCACGCCCGTAATGCGGGCCACGACCCAATAAGCGCGCGGCTTCCCGCTGCAGGCGCTTAATGAGGCCCCTCGCGGACTTGCGGGTTGTTTTGACGGACGCCACGCCCCATGGGGTCTTTACGCTCATCGTCATTTGTCGTTGAAGCGGCGACGAGTGCGACGGCAGTGGGGGCGATGTAGAGATGTTTTTGAATCTGTTTCGAAGTCTGTATCGAAATCAAAAACATCTGAAAGAAGAATCGATCAGACAATGTTATTGAACTGATTTGACTGACAACACTACGCTATCAATATCAATGCCCAAGTCAAATCGTATGACCCAATTTTCTTATAAAAACATTTTAAGATGCTTAAAACTGTACGTATACACTACATCTATTTTTCATAGACAGAGCATATATTTGAGACAATCAAAGAAGTGGAAAGCATTAGTTTCTTTGTCGCTAACAGTAAATAATATAGATAATCCATGGAAACATATTTGGAGAACGGAAAGAAAATGTGTTGAAATTAAAACAATTTATTTATTATAAGCCAGTAATTGACAATTTTGGGTACCGATACCGTTTTAATTAGATATGACAATATTATTGATTCAAGAGTATCATTGCCTATAACTATAAAGTAGAAAATAAAATATTTGAAATGTTTTTCAATTTTTTAAAGTAAAGTTTAACAATGACTTAAATTCACAGCAGTAATTACAACTTTTTAAAACCATATTGGAGAGGTATCTTTGGTCTGCTTATCATGATATGGTCAACCATGTCCATTTCGAACAAGGGTATCATTACTATCGGAATCCAAAGTATTGCAGCAATCCTACCGAAACGTCAAACATCGTAGGAGTCGCGAAATCCTTCTCAATATTCTGGTATCAAAAGAAGCGCAGCGACGCGGGGGCAGCGCAGGGAGGGCGTGGAGCTGCACCAACGCCATCTGAACGGCTTGCGAAGGAAGCCTCTCAGGCTAATTATGGGCTTGATAAGGAGCAATAAAGCGGGATGCCAGCGACCCAACACGGCTCTTCTGTGTATCTTATGCAAGTTTCTTTTTTTTTCTAAGCGGCTACTTTTTTACGTCTCGACTGTAGCTTTTCCTCGGAGAGTGCGTGCGTCTGTGTGTATTCTCCGGACGTGTCTTTTTTGGAATCGTGTGTGAGTGTACGGAGCTATTTTATCACGGTCTCGTTTTTTTTTCTCTTGCTTTCTTTGCCCTTTTTTTGTACGTGTTTCAATTACGCCCGACGTAAGCCCTTGCGCGGAAGGAGGCGGCACTTTCTTTACGTCTGTTTGTGCGAGCGGGCGCGCACGAGCCCGACGGCTGCCCCTGCAGGCCCTTTGCTTCTTGGGGCGGTTAATTCTTTCGGCCGTTTTCATTACTCCACCTTAATGATAATAGCAAGAGGCGCTGCTCTCTTGGTGGAGCCCCGCCGCCCTCACCACCCTCACCCCCTCCACTGCCGCCACCGTCGCCACCCCCCTTGTGTTCGGAGTGTGCTGCCTACCCGCTGCCCGTGAGTATTTCGAGTTTCCGCGAGCATCGACCCGTCATTAGACCCGTGAGTGTAGTTACTGTTATAGACGGAAGGGGGCGGTGTTCTCTGTAGCTGGGACGAAAGATATTACGACGATCTAATCTCAGGCTTGAGGATTTTCCCTCTTCAGGTATCTTCCGCGGTGGTGCTTCCGACTAAACTTCCAGCGTGTAAGAGATGGTATTCCGACGCTGTATGTTACTGTAGTGCGTTGAAGTGTTCTTAGTATATAAATGGAGAGGAGGGTATTCTGATGAGGAAGGAACGATCGCGCGCCGACCATGGCCTCATTTGTTAGGGTACGGCTCCGGCTCGTCTGATTTTAAGTGAGGAAGCCGTGGAAAATTCCCGATCAGAGAATTTAACCCCTAGAATTCTCCTCCAGACAGTGTCTTTAGTTCGTTCTAGTGTCGAAACTCTAACACGTTCAGAACTGTATCATTTGGACCTTTTGGTCATAGATACTGCATCGGCAGCTGTTGTTGTCATTGTGCCATCGTAGCCGGGTCACTGCCTTTCTGTTCGCTGCCATCTCAGACGCGACAGTGCCGCTACAATGCAACTCTCCATGGACGATCTTAGTTCGCTTCTAGTTCGATTCGCTCTGTACCATCTGAAATCTCCAATCTCTGTTCTCTCTAACCTCCTTCATGTGATCCACAAAACACAGTCTTTAACTATTCGCAATGCCAAACTCTTACCTTTACTTCAATACTTTGCTTTCGATATTCTTGTAGAAAGTGGAAAGTAATATTGTAGGCGCCCTCAGATTTAACTCTGTAGTTCAATTTCCCTACACCAATCACAATTGTGCTAGTATGTCATCATACCTGCCTTGCTGACGCAGCTCTTCTACAATTCCTAAATACGTTCGTTCATCAAATCACCTTGCCTCAGCATTTCCATGACAATAACATCTCCCTTCTTACCACACCTATCATTAATTCAGTGTTCCCTTACAGGTCCTCTCAGCTCAAGATACCTGCCCTCCCCTTACCCCCCCCCCCCCAGCTGCATTACATCCACTGTAACTTCTGGAACTCCTCTAGTTGTGGCAACTCGACCGTCTTCCCACTGCGCCTGTCTGTTTTCGTTGCCGACTCCCCTTCCCCCTCTCATCTTCACCCCTCTCCTTGCCATTCACTTTGTGCCTCCCACCGCCGTCTCGCCAGTTTTTAGTTCATTCCGGCAGACAGCGTCTGCTGCTCCAGAGCGGGGCGGGGCAGGGCGGAGGCGAGGTGGTGCAGCAGTAGCAGCAGCAGCTCTTTCAGCGTCTCCCCCGCCGCCGCTCGCCGGGCTCCTATTAATTAATTCCTCCGCCGGCCGGCCGGGCGGCCGACCGTGGGGCGATGCGGAACTGCGCGGGGCGGCTCGCCTTACGCTGCGGTCGCCCGCGGGCGAGATCTACTCCCCGCCCGCGGGCGAAGGCCGCCGCCGGCCGCCCAGGGACGCGAGGGACCAAGTTTCTGTCGGTTGCGTTTAGATTACGCTTCCGCCCGCTCGCCGCGTCGCGGGCGCTCGGGCGCCGCCTGGCTCTCCCTCCCTTGTCTTCCCCGTTTCGTACCGCACGCTCCTCATCGTTCCGCAATCCACATGCGCATACGAGTGTATCCACTGCCTGTGCGAATGGGTCCGCGCGCCCGACCCTTACTCGCGCTGAGCAATCTTCTCACCCGGCCCTCCATCCCCAAAACCTTCCCGCGCACGCCGACATGACTGTTACCTTCGATATATTTACAGTCCGCGGACGTTTGATCAGCTGTTACGGTGACATCTAATCGGGAGCTTAAACGTCACTGCTTTACGTAACCGTAACAGATGATTTATGTAAAGGGAATTTGTTTAAATCGAAGTATAGTTTCGCTTTTGCGTTGTCTATACGAATTGTCCACGCCTACAACTGTAGCCTTGGCCCAACTTTTCATCCCCGGAATTTGTCCCTTCCTGCCCCATTTAATATCACTGGATATATCTTCATCTGCAGCCGAATGAAAGAATAGTAGATTTGCTTGATTCCAGCCTGTAGTATCCCAAACAACTTATGAATTAATGCCTCAAGGCCACAGAGTAAGAGGAATTCCACGCAGGGAATGGAGAGGACAGTTTCTCTAAGAGACCAGAACAGGTTCAAAAGATCTAATTCTTGAAGCTGATGTGCTTTGGCCTCCTCTTGTCCCATCTGCTCCCGCCTTGTATTCTTCTATTCTTCTTCGATCTACACTTCCGCACCCTCCCATCCCATCTCTGCATTTATCTTAAAAGATTCCCTCCCGAACCGTTCCGGGCGGACTCTGACTTCTTCAAGGCGTTGTGTTTGTACATCGCGCCGCACGGCTGCTCGAGGCGTGGAGGCGAAGGGCCTGCGAGCAGACGCCGCTGCGGCGCGGGCCCTTCCGCAGGGAAATGGGGAAATTGCAGAGGGGGAGGGGGCGGGGCCGAGGGGAGTGAAAACGATCGCGTTGCGTGGAGGGAAAACTTAACAATCGCCTATTTTCCAGATTGGGTTCGAATTAGTGTACAAAGGAAGGGAAGGGACGTGTGGGGGGTGGGAGTAATGAGGGCACGCCTTCTTTCGTCCCGACGCTATCTGTCGCGCCGTCGGGGCGCGCCCTTCGTAGTGCAATGCGGGAGAGAGGAGAAAGAGAGACCCGAACCTCCCCATTGAGAGAGCCCATCGCGTTGAAAACTCTGGAAAGTGTAAGTGCCATTACGAGCACGCCATTGTGCGTCGGAGAATGCTTGTGGAGGGTGCCCCGCCTCGACGATTTTTAGTGCTTTTGTTGGTACTTTTTGTGAATGGCTGGAAAGTTAATTCAGTTTTTTTAATCGAAAATTGTATTCTCGCCTTAAGAATATTCATTTCGGTTCTAAAGTTTCAAGCGAATATACTGTTGCTACTTCGAATATTCTACTAACTGTTCACTCGCCCAGTAGTTTATAAAAGGTTTTGAAATGATTGCTGTATATTATACAAAGTGTCGTCGTAGGCAGATCAATAAACGAAATCATAAAACTCGTACGTTTGTGCTTCGAATATAACTTGTTTAATTTAAATTTTTTAATATTTTAAAAGTAAGTTTTCGGTGTAAAATCTTGCTCATTTTCAAAATGTTTTTTATTCGCAATATCTTCACAGATAGTTTTAAATAAACGTTTTATGAAATCCATATAATACTTGTATTACACTACCAATTAACTAATTGTTAATGATTAATAATGTCCTTCATGATATTTATCAATTGCTGCTTCAAGAAGGAAAACGGATTAATCACAAACAGATTTTCAGGCGAACATTGTACGAAATTACATTTATTTTGGATTGCTTTTAATTAATGTCATTTTTCTGTATTGAATGTGTTCGTCTTATTTTTAGTGTGTCCTATTACGACCAAATGTGGCAGCAGTAGCGAAATAATAAATAAGGAACTTTCCAAAATTTAACAGGTGGTTCCGAAATGAAACCTGTATCCAAACATATAGTATACTAGCGATACAGCACGATAAGAAATTATGCTACGATAGGAATTGTCAGAGGAAAGTTCAATAATACTAGTTTAAAATTATTATAATGGTAAATGACTTTTGTCATTGTATTTAGTACGTACCAGCATCGATAGATCGTTAAGGCAATCTGACGATCGAGAGTGACGTTGAATGGAAGATCAGGAGTTCAAGCCCTGTCGGTTTCCAAGATCCTGCTTTAGTGATGTTGAACATTGAATTTGGGTATAAGCCAGTATTGAGTTCGCCAAGTCGACTGCTCCATTCGATAATTTGCGTTGTATTCCTCATCACTTCCAGGAAAATACCGGAACAGTGAATTATGTTGTTGGTACCCTGGAAATCCCCGTGCACTCGCCTGAAGTCAAGCTACTGGAGAACGGGACGTTATTCTATCTTCCTCTGACTGGTCTCAGGTAGTTCACCAAAAAGAAAACTCTCTCTCTCTCTCTCTCTCTTTCTCTCTCTCTCTCTCTTTCTCTCTCTCTCTCTCTCTCTCTCTCTCTCTCACTCACTCACTCACTCTCACAAACACACATACCTGTGAGTTCACTGATGCTGCTCTCTTTCTGTCTCTTTCTTTCTCTCTTTATTTCACTCTTTCTCTCTCACACACACACATACACACGCGCGCACATGCCTGTGAGTTGACTGCTGCTGCTCGCTGCGCGTCGCGTGGCCGGGCGTTCGCGTGGCATCCGAGGGAATCGCTCGGTCGCTCGCCGGCGCGGCTGGCAAGTGGCAAGCGCCCGGGGGCGTAGGGCCGAGGGCCGGGGCGCTGGCCAGCCCTGCGAGGGCGCGCGCTGCGGTCGGAGGGCGACGCCGTCAATTACGCACTTCCTCCCCCGCGAGGGGGCAGCAGCAGCGGCGGCAGCGGCGGCGACGGCGGCCGACGACAATTACGCCCAGCCCCGCCCCCGCCGCTGCGGGCGCCTTACAGAAGCCCCGCGGCCGCCGACCCTCTTTTCTCTCGCCCCGCGCCCCCTCCCCTCTACCCGCGCCCACACCACTTCCTCGCCGGCCCTTGTACTGGCCGACACCCGTTGATCGCCCTTCCTGTTGTCGGCTGCACTTGTCTTCACAGAGCGGGCCCCTTCAAGCTGCTCCCCGCCCTCACGTCTTCTCCGGGTAGCGCTGCTCCTGCTGGCACTTTATTATCGAGTTAATCAATTTCCTTCTTTACGGGCGGCCCGTTATGTCCGTGTGACGTACGTGCACGGCTGGTTGTTTTACGTGCTACCTTTTATGATGTTTCACAGTTCATGTTCACGTGCGTTCCGGCGGTAATGGGGATGTGCCCTTCCAAGCCTCAGTTTTCAGTTCCCAAATTTTCTCAGTCTCTTTGCTCAGATCTTATTTATCCTTCACCACCCTTACCTCAGTAACTGGGACATCTTTCCTCCAAATGCAATATCATAAACCACGCAGAAAATTGTCTTACTTTCTTTCTATTTCCTACAATCTAGTGACTTACTAGAAACATTTCTTTCTCACTTCGCTCCGGAGGGCACTTCATATCAGGGGTTATCTTTGGTTACTTTCGCTTCCCTTTCGTTCTCGGCGTTTCCGCCTCCGGGTTGCCTCGGACTCAAACATGCAGCTCGGCGCTCGAATGTCTGATACCAGGCAGCATCTCTCTTCATGTTGAATATAGAGATCGAGCTTTGAATCCCGTACCGTTGGAGTAGAGTGTTATTGCTTCACGTCTAGTGTCAAACCGTATGTAGTACCATGCTTCTCAACCATTTTTTTTTACTTGAATTAAATTTATTAAATCTTGGAAAATATCACGTTTTACGAATGCACATTTATAGTCATTGCCGTAAAGACATTACACTGGAGATAGTAACAAGTAAAATAAATGTGTTTTTTTCATGTGATCGAGAAACTCGGGTGTTTATAGTATTCTTCAAATTTAGATTTTCGAACAATAAACGTATGCCAAGTTGTATGATACCAAACTGTCTGGGGAAACATCTGATAGAAAGCCAAGACATTATGCTGCAATCGCACTGTTATCCCCAACTAGACGACGGGGTGTTGAGCGGGTTGCATTATGTGACATCACTGCCTTGGTCACGTTTGACTCACAGCTTTATAAAATTTACTACGTAGTAAGAGAATGTTAAGTATTGCTGCAGGGGCAAAAGTGCAGTGTTTTCGTCAGTAAAACAGGTTTTATTTGTCCCTTTTCCCGAAACAGTGAGTTTTTTCTTGCTTTTATACCTAAGAAATTACTTTCTCGTATGTGCAGAGTAGTCAGGATGGTCGAATTGTGAAGAATTGCTTCTTTCCCTAATACTCCATTCACTCTGCTACCATTTCTTCTCCTCTCGCGTTGATCACACCGTTTTCCGGCACGTCCCAACAGTTTTCAACATTGTGTATCTTTCTTTGCATTCTCGCCCCTGCTAGTTGCCTGCTCTTCCAGCTTCTGCCACCCCTGACGGCCATCTCGAGCAGAGGCCGGACTGTCGTTCAGGGCGTCTGCGCGTCGACCGCAGCTGCCCACCGCAACTTTTCCCACTACCGCCGTCGCCGCCACTACCTACTCCCCCTGCTGACCCCGCCACCACTTCCAGCGCCGCGCCGCTGCCGGCCGAGTGGCTGTTTCGCCGCAAACGTCTTTTTATTTCACCCTCCGCCGCCGGCCGACGTCTGTGTCCGCGCACGGCGGCGACCGAGGCCGCAGGCGGGCGAATTGCGGCCACTTTCGCGAGCGGCCGGCGACGGCGGAGCACGTGCGGAGCGCGAGTGGACCGGCAGTCAATTAGGAGGCGGGTGAGGGAGGCAGAGGGTGTTGTAGTGGCGATGATTGAGTGATTCGTTGAGGAGGTGAAACTGCGAACGGGCACTTGACTCATTACTGTACAGCTAAAAGATCACCGAAGCAAGTACAAGGATGTAGGTTGGATGTTGTGTACAGAAATGCCAGCTGCTGCTGATCGAAGCTATGTGTCGTAGTGCTTCAATTAATTTACTGTCGACAAATCAGCAGGGGTCAAACCCGTGCTGTCGGTTGCCAATGCATATTTTACGATCTTCACCAATGGCGTGTAACAAAATTATTCTTCTTGAAGCAAGAAAAATTCACTAGTATTATTATACAATACATTTTCTAAAATTGTATTCACACATTTATTTAGAAGTGTTTCATTTAGCATTCCACTGTCAAATTAGCAGAATGTTTCTCTTTCCAGGTACTTCTTCTAGAGGGGCACAATTTCAACCGGGACAAGCTGTAAACTCCCCGCAGGTCTCCCAATTGTGGTAGAGTGATGTTTGTAAGTGTGTGTGTGTTTGTGTGTGTGTGTGTGTGCGCGCGCGCGCGCGTGTAAGAGAAGAGACGTGTACAGACAAGAGACTCGCGGTCCATGGCCCGTTTTCTAGGGAACTTCGCCGGCATTCGCCTGGTATTGATCAGAGAATGGAAACGTACCGATCAGAACAGCCGGCTGCTAGAATTCTTCTCCAGTCCGATTAAGACGTAGCTGTGTAGCAATTGTGGAAAATCTTTCACCGCCAGGTCTCGAAACGTAGGACGCCCCGGCCAGCGTAGCTGCAGAGACAGCCGCAAAGCTGACTCTGAGCCGCGCGGCCGAGGAGGTGGGGGTGGGGGACAAGGGCTCCAGCGGCCGCCTCGGCTCCTCCGCGCTCTTCGCCCCATCATTTGCGGCTTCCCGCGCCGCCCGTAATGAACAGGAGATGAACTCGGAAGTTTCCGCGTGGATTTGTTGTTATGATTTTCCCAACTTCTCCGCTTCGCCTGCCTCTCGCTCCCCTCCCCGCCCGACGGAGGGGCCCCGCAGGGCACATTGCGTGACGTCACCGCCGTAGCTACTGCCTTCTCCGCGCCGCGCCGGGATGAAGCGAGGTCTATTTACTGGCAACGACGTCGTAAAGACTGGCCGTCGTCCGAAGAGGGCGCTTTATGCCTGATGTCCATCTCCGCGTCCCCTTTGCCTGCGTTTTGTGTGCGGCTCAAGTCTTTTCAGCGCGCGCATGTTGTCGATACGCACAAACCCAGCATTTGAACGGCGACTGGCAGCCACATTCTGGTTTTTAGGTAAATGATCATGCATTTCCTTATATTCATCTATGCTGCACTCGTTACCTGCATTTGATGTAAGAGTTCAATTCTTTTTCTGCTCGTGTACGCTTGCCATGTGCGACATTCACAGCTCCAGCATTTAAACGCCGATCGTCACCCAACTGTCTATTTTTACAAATGTATGTGAGCTTCCCTTTTCTACCACCAAATGCCGACAATCTGAGTTGTGGGCAGCTCCATCATTATTTAGGTGAGCGACACCTGCGGACTGTGATTTTTAGGTGAATGCCCCCACTATTCCCTTTGACTTGTTATGTATATGAGATGGGTTGGCGCAATTAATTAACTTTTGGCGTCAGAAAATTAACGAGCGAGCGTGTAGATAATAACATTAAATAACAGGTTTGTAGTTGTTAAATCAAGATTGTTAAATTACTATCTAAATGAGAAGTGTGCAGCAGTTAATGTATAGCTGCGAATGGATCATTCCACGTCGACGAAAATGAAGGGAACAATATTTTTCATTACTTTTCACCCACAGTGAGAATGTTTCGCCTTTTAATATTTTATTGATATCTACGTACAGACATGTTAATTACGAACCCAACCTAACAGGTTTATGTATCTGTTGAGAATTCTATGTGATTATAATCGCTATATTCGTGCTTGAGATGTGAAATTTGCTTCCTCGAAGCATCTCCTACAAAGTGTACTTCGTTGCTTCTCAACTATTCTGCTCTTAAAATTGTTTCCGCCTCTCATTTCCGGTTCAGCCTTGTTTATTTTCGCAACTTCGTGTGATATCGCCCAATGAAGGATGAGTCTTGTGGTTTTATAGCTGTAATATTGCCAAGATGGCAAAATATAGCATACACACGAGCAAGTTTATTCTTTGTGGTCTAAACATATGTGAGAACTTGTGCAGACCAACGGGTTTTAGTCATAAATATATGGTTTTCTTTAACATTGGGTTCCGGAATGACCATTTCAACTTGTATAAATGAAAATATGAACGAGTAAAATCTCACGAGACATCAGTGTATTTGAAAAGTATTGGCAGTACTACTTTATTACAAGCAAAATTATTTTTCACGATTTCGTTTCTTTCTGCATAATTTGCCTGTCGGTCACGTAGATAATTCCTCAATTTGTTGCAAGAAAATTAAGATCTCAATAAAGTATACTTTTCGCCACGGCTCGCAATTGAGAATACTTTTAAGCTACATCCATTTGTGTGTGTGTGTGTATGTGTGTGTGTGTGTGTGTATTCGCATTATTCATTTTTATAAATGGCTATTCTCACTTGGATATCGGACAATATTATATATCCCATTATATTATATATTATTATTATATATTATATATCCCATCAATAATATTATTCCATCGGACAAAATTATATAATTCTAAACAGCGCTTGTGCGAATGTATAGACAAATTAACTGACCAGTAATTTACATATTACGCACAGTATTTGTTGTAGATGTACCAGTGTGGAGACACAGTAAGTCTAAGCATGTCGCCAGATGACTTTATACCACGCAGTCGTGAATTGGTATTAAAATTAAACTTCTTGTAACATATTTCTAACTAGTTGTTGACTTGATAAGAGAAGTACATGAACTGTTAAAAACTATCACTGAAGAGCTCCTTGAGCGGGAAACAGTTTTTCTTAAACGACTGTTAGAATGTGGCAAAATATATATTAAAAACTTCTAGGACATGTAAAGAAGTCGAAGATGATCACTTTTTCCCGATGAACGGGGCGGGAAATTTCCCGGGGTGGGAAATTTCATATGACGAAGCTGCACAAGTGACATTTTTCCCTTGATACGTAGGCAGTACTCATTAGGAAGGGGTGTATCTTTAACTCGTTCTGATGCAGAGATTGAGCATAAATGGCTGAACACCAATACACGAAGCGTTTCCTGCCAATTAAAGCCAAATGTCACATGAGCAACTTTGCCATATGAGATTTCCTACTACATTCAGGGATAAATATGACCATCTCCCCCTCCCCTTACATGCTCTAGTCGTTGGTGACATTTATGAAATGAAATAATTACATGCCTTGTCTTTGCCAACCATATTATTATTTTTTGTTATAAAGTACTATATTTTAAGTAACTTGTTGACAAAGACAACGCTTATAATTATTTAATTTTAAATACCAACGATAAATCAGTTCTCAACCAGTATTGTAACATTTATTCCGAAACACCTGTATTCGGGGATCATCATACCGTAAAATCCCTGCTTTGGCGCTGGTGCCTATTTGATTTTGTCGCACTCCACCGCTGGAGGTAAGCTCCTCAGGCCGAGCACCTTCGCACCAGCGCGTAGAGTCGGAGCCCCCGCCGCAGCACCAGGCCGCGCCGCTCGCAGGGCGCACTCCCGCGCGCTCGGCTGCCCGTTTGACGGATTGATTGATTGATCGATCGCCCCCTCCCCCTCCCTTCTCTCGTATTCCAGAACGCACTCGAAACGCATAAATAGCGCGCTATCGCCTCGGATACGGCCCAAAAATATGGCTGACAACGACGACGCGCGATCAATGGCGTTCGGACTGCGGACTGGCTGGCTGGCAGCGTTGCCCCGCTGCTGCGTCGCCCGGACCCGCCCACCCCTTGCGTGGCCCTGACGGTGCCATCTCTTAAATGCATCGGCGTGGAGTAATTTGAAATTATTTTATAATGTTACGGTGTCGGATCAAAATTGGAATCTATAAATGAAAATGATCCCTGTTATCATTATTATGTATCGGAATTTCAGAGGAGTGAAGTGTATGATATTTAAAGGGTGGTCAAATGACAAGGAATTTCGCTTTGTGTGTAAAGTCATGAAATTGTTTGATAATATTATTTATCTAGGACGTTTAACTTTGAAGAGTGTATTTTCTTAATAAACCTGGGTGATTATCGAAAAGAAACGACGGTTTAAGAAAGCTTTAGTCACTGTCAACACTTGTAAACCTATTTAACCTAAACCTTTCGAGAATGCGAGTACATAAGTTGAAAACAGCGCGATTTTGAAATGAAAATCAATATCAAAGTTTCGTTAGAGAACGTAAAGAAAATATCAATAACATATCTTCAATATGTGATATAATTATAATACATATATTCACTGTCTAATCTGTTAATCGATGCATAAAATTCGTTTACATTACTTTATTTCTTTACTTTTTGTAATTGCATAATTGGATACCGTAACCGTTTAATGTATCCAGTGACATATTTATAACTAGTATAAAACATTTGAACTCTTAATCTTTTCTTTCTTTAGTACTTGCTAAGGATTTAAATCTCTCCGTTAGTACGATTTGATAGGTTTGCATTATAAAACAGTTTTAAAATATAGTTTGAGGATGTTTAGTTTCAATTCAACGAACGATTTTGTTAGTACTTAGCACCTCACAAGTTGCGCACTTGTTTTCTCATTTCAGTTTTTCCGCGCCGAGACAGTTCTAGTAGAGGTCGTTTTAATAGAATTGCGCCAACTTAGAAATTCCCTGCGAACGTAGTGCAAGAGTAAATGAATCTGCGTAAATTGCTTTTCTGATTGCAGTGGTTGTTCCGGTGGGAGGTGCAGCAGACTGGCGTATGTCTAAAGTACTTGTCTACACTTGTGCAACATCCCCTGTAATTGGGCTCGTAATTAGTATTCACTTGACACGCAAGCTTTCGCTTCGAGCTCATTAAAAACTACTACATGTGCAAGTCGCCTTACTGTAATAATAAGCGATACGCATCCATATCTATGACGTGTGTTTGCTGATTTTTTTTAAATACGCCTACATAGTGTGGCGATAGTGATTCTCTTGATGACGTATGTATGTCACTTTAGTGGGTGAGTCGTTTTAGATGGAGAAAAAAAATAACCATCGTCTTCTGAATTACGTGAGCATTATGTGAAAGTGTGTTTTTTTGTTGTTTTTTATTCTGCTGAGAAAATTTCGTTTATTAACAGCAGTTTTTTAACAATTTTTTTTCTTCTAAAACATCTTTTAAGTTGTGCTTGTTGTGAGCCGGAGCTCTGAGAACAATTCTAAGTATTGCTGAAGGAAAAATGTACTTTTTTTCTCATAAAAAGACAGAGAGAGGGGCAGAGGGATAGAAGTAAATTTGTGGATTTACGGTATTGGGTTGGGAGTATCAATAATCGTGTAGCGTAGTGTGTCAAACGATATTAGATCAGAGATGCAGTGCACTCGCTGTTCGCAAATGACCTCCCATGTTTACGACAGCGCTTTGAGTCTTGCGCAAAAGGTTGCGATGGTATACAGAATGCGATGGTATACAATACTAATAATAATAATAATAATAATAATAATAATAATAATAATAATAATAATAAATAAAACACTACATGGAAATTCCCCTTTTTTGAGACCAAAACAGTAAATGAATTGTTTATTGTTCTTGTTTTGAGGAACACTGTTTTTTCTATCTGAAATGACTAACCTGCTTGTCGCTACTCATTTATTCATATCTGAAGTGGAAATTATCTTCTAATTGCGAACCAGTCACAGATTTACTTCACTTTCGCCACATTTCAGAACTTTGTTCTGTAAGAGACATAACGTGGATTTAAGACGCCTATTACGCAACAACACGGTGGAAATATATCGTAACCAATCACCTTTGTATTTGATGTACTACTTGGACGCTGCTCCATGCTGCCCAGGCAACAAATATATCGCATTGGTGAATTTAATCCGTGATAGAGCGATGCTTCGGGAAATAGATCCTCCAATTAAAAGCGTCCCGCGCGCGATAAAATATAATGAAGCGCGAGGGAGGTGGGAGGGCGCGAGCGAGCGGGAGCGTTCGGAAATCCGTCGCCGCGGGCGTCTCTAGTGCAGACGCGCTCTCGCGCGCGGTTTTCGCCCGGGTGGGGGGCGGGGGGGGGGGGGGGGGGGGGCGAAAGGTGCTCGCTGGCCGGCGGGCCGAGCGGGCGGTCAGAAGAGGGCTCTCCAGTCTGCGCATCGGGCGGTAATTACAGCGCCGGCGGGGTGGGGGGAGGGGAGGAGGGGGCTCGCGCCCCGCAACGCCCACTAATTGCGTCGTTGTCGGGATTGCGTCTGCGCTGCGCGGAGGAGGGCGCTGCCCGGCCGCAGATCGCGTCTTTCTCTCTCTCTCTCTCTCTCTCTCTCTCTCTCTCTCTCTCTCTCTCTCTCTCTCTCTCTCTCTCTCTCTCTCTCTCTCTCTCTCTCCGCGCGCGTCGCCCCGCGGCCGCGGACGGCGCCGCGACCAACTTCCCGCTAGGGGGGAGGGGGAGGTGACACGCACGGCGGTGGCCGCCGCCGCATCTCGCACCTCTCATTTATTCCGCTTCGTCGCTTTCTTTTTTTCTTCCTTTTTAATCTTTTTACCACATTTTTTTCATTTTCGTTATTTATTTATCATTCTCTTTTATCTATTTATTTGTATTTTTCCTTTCATCATTTTTCCCTTTTATCTTAATGTCCAGTTTATTTCTCTTCCTTTCCTTTATTTCTCTCTTTTCTTCTTTTTAATTCTCTCTTTTCCATCCAATTTCATGAACGTCGTATTTTGTCTCCTTTCTGTGTACATTACTGAGAACATATAGAAACAGAAGGATCATAGAAATAGGATTAGAAAAGTATAATGAAATAAAGAAAAGGAGAGAGTTAATGGAAGGAACTTTACTTCTTGGTTGGTTCTTCATTTCTATTTGCTCTACATTATATCTACTATCTTGTTCTAGTTTTATGTTTATTGTGTCACATACTCATTTCTTTTGGATTATCATCGAGTTTTTTTTTTTTTTTTCTAAAATGTATTTCTTCCTTTTTCCTCCATCCCGCATCTGTTATTCAACATTTCAAAACCGAATGACCTCATAACTCGCGAAAATGTTATTTTAAACAAAGGTTTTCATTCCGAATCGAAAATGTACTTCATAGAAAATTTATGTATTCACAGGATGTGCATTTTGATCTATTCTCCGAAACCTAATGCATTTAGTAACCGTGCAAACACGGGTTTTGCATTGAATCTAAAATTGATGCACGATTTTGAACTTCATGAATTTGTATTTCATGTGGTCGTAGTGTGAAAATGTGTGTGTGTGTGTGTGTTTGGACCACCACCACCGACGTTGATTTTCCGAACTATTGACTCTAAATTTCGCGAAACGTCCGAATTCACTTGACGACTGATGTTCGCGAACGAGCCGGCATAAACCCGCGGGAAAAGCTCTCGCAATCGCAGAGACAGGATCGCCTCTCGTAGGTCGCGTCATAAAAATTGGCGTGGCTTTTCGCTCTGGGCGCCCGCGAGATGCGCTCTCATCCCCGAAGCCGCCGTTTCACGATGCGCCAGCCCGCGCCGTTCTTCTGTTTGCCCGCGCCGCTCATTTGTTTGCCACCGCCGTCAAAGTTTTAAGACCTGCGGGGTCGCGGTGGTCGCCGGGCGCGCTCTGAAAAGCGGCCGGGCACCGTAAATAAGAGCATTAATAAGAAACGCCACCTGTGGAGTAATAGCTATCAGATCGCGGGCTGTTCGCGCGATTTGCGGATATTAAAAGCGCGCTTCGCCAATCCAGATAGGTGAACTCGTTTGCGGTCAGCTGTACTTCGCAAGCAGTTTGCTGCTCGAGAGAGCTTTTGTCGGTTTGATCTGTTGTATTCCGTCACACATCTTCGCACTCGTAAGCATGAAAAAAATATTTCCCATTCTTTTTGCGTATAGTATAACCAGAATTACTTAAATAAAAATAGCAATCCACTTATAGTTTATACTAAACATTCGAGTAATGCCAATTCGACATTTATTCTTTTATTGATATTCTATACAGACTTTACATTAAACGGTTGATTTCTTTCTAGTTATGCACAGTAGATTTTATTGAACTGTTCTCTAAATCGGGAGTGATTGTTTGGCCGAATATAATAGCTAATTCTGGGTGCATTAGGATGAAAGAATGGCTTCTTTATTGTCTTCTAACTTATGATCCCTTTATGCGGAAATCAAAGCATTGTGTGCTTTATTATTCTCTACAAATTCACAAAATCGGCCATTTTAATGAAGTATTCAGCATCAATTGAATAGCATTACAAATAGCATTTTGTTCTGAATCTTCTTGCAATGAGTGTTGATGTTATGTAGTCATATACATTCATGTAAAACAAGTGAATAATCGAAATTAGTATTGATGTAGTGTTTAAATGCATAGAGCTGGAAAACGGAACAAAAGATGTTTTTCGTGAAAACTTTATCAATTCCTACGAGCTTTGTTAATATTGTTCATATACCCTACATTATTCATACAATGGACTCACGTGTGTGTGTGTGTGAGAGAGAGAGAGTGTTCATGTGTGTGTGTGGATGTTTCTTCCCGGAACATTCCAAAATTCACACAGCATTCACCCCTGTTGAAGGAATAGAATGGCAATTTGAATAAACGCTTCCCTTGTTTCTCGTGTGATGGATTTATAGTTAATGGGGTAACACGTTACCACATTCGGTAGAGTGCAACGGGCCACGAAGGTATTCCGTTAGAAGACGTCTTTTCTAGGGCGGTTATCGGCCTCGGCACATCCTACATTGCACTTTGCATTATAACGGTTGCTGCCTGCGGCGCTGGCGGCGGGAAGGAGGTGTACCATAGCACATGCCGCTCGTTTGCCCACGCCGCCCACGCACCTGTCGGGCTCCCCTCCCACCCACCCGTTTCTCCCCACCCCTGTGCGCGGTCGAAAGAGAAGGTGTTGCTTCCTGCCACCGGAAGCGGATGCCTCGAAACGTCCCTTGCCCTGCTGCACTTTTCTGGAGATCAACACTAGCGAACATTATCGCCAATGAAAATTAAAAAGACCTCATGCAAACCTTATGTAATGTTTCATGAAACTCTTTCATTGCCCTAGATGCGAAGTGTGAAATCTGATGATACCATAATTTAGTGAGTTAACTTCGAATTCTAAATGTAAATGTCAATCATGTTATTCTCAACAACCAGTCAGTATCGTTGTACACTGGATTATTTGCCCCTCGGGCACACACGTATCAACACTTGCACAGATACCCGTCCCCCGTAACATGTACGAGTATATGTGTACACACTGTCACTCACACGACATTGCCCCACGTCATACCCGTACAGCTTCCGTTTTATTAAGAGCGCCGCTGGTCACTTCAATGCTCAGGGGTTCCACTTCTGAGCACACAGGAAAATTCTTTTTTTCGTTTTTGTGTGAAGTCAATGCGTTTCGATACAGTACTTTTCATAAAGGGGGTTCTCCATTGTTAAAGGTTATTTCTATCTCTTTCCTTTCCATCGTATTGTGATCGCCATTCATCACAATCCAAGCCTGGTAACTTCATTCTCTATTACTCAGCGTGGTCGGGATTCGCAGTACCTAGAAAATTCAGTAGATGATAAAGAAACTTGGAATTGCATCACTTCGAATGTCTTGCCCAAGATTCAACTCCTTGAGATGTGGAGTGTTCCATGCTATCATAGCCCTTTTGGAGGCTAATTTCATCATTATTCCTAATATGAATTTCTCATTCTTGTCAAAATATCAAAAAATTACGACACAGTCGACAGAACTTTCTCCAATCACGTTTAATAATTGGATTTTTTAAATAGCCATACGAGTACGTGCCTAAAATCTGAAAATGAAATATACAATATTAATTTTCTAATTACAAATAAATTATGTTTTATAAATCTTGTATTTACATTCAATTTAATGATCTCCAAAACTCGTACTTCGATTAATATACAATCATTTGTTGTTGACTTTGGAGCACGTTTTGCCGCAAAGCTACTCGTAGAACGAATTGCCATGAAAGCGCATAACGATGAGTCACAAAAAGACCGAGTCTCGCGTTCTGCGGCCTAATCGTGTCAGTGTAACCGTTCCACGCCATGCTCTCGACGAACGGGCATCGATTTAAATATTTTAATTGGAACGGCCTTCCACAATGAAATTTTTGTAAGCGACGTGGAATATTAATAAGAGATGTTATCTCGGTCGACAAGTTACAAAAGCGTATACTTGCGGGGATGAGTCACGGATAAATCAGTGTTACTGGGAATTCATTTGCTCTGTCATCTGCTACGGTACAGGCGTTGGCGGGACAGCTTAATTCTGCAGCGTGTCTGTGGGCTTTCTACTTCCTTGTGTGCCACCTGTGGGTATAAAACATTGGACCGGCATGTTGAACAATGAATGTGAATGTTCGTAGTCGTAAAATATTGAACTGGTTGCACTGCGTTGATATTCTGCAGACGTATGTTCTGCTTTTTGCAACACACTGCACGAGCGTGGTGATCTCGAAGATAACTGCTGGAACTAATGTGGTCCGTCATGATCTTGTGCCATCGACGTTGATTCACGAGTTTTCGAAATCTACAAGACGTAACGTACTGAATTTACATAGTACATGTTTGTTGCTTAATTTATTGTTGAATAATTGGATATACGACTGAATAGTATTAATTGAATCATAATTTATAATCGTGTAAGGTCTGGCATTTGAGATTTTATTTGCATTAATCTATTTTTATTAAGATAAAATACCCATTTTCTAGTACTTTCCTATTTTACCAACTCAAAGTTCTATTCATACTAGAATGTGTCATTTCTGTCGACTCGACATTCCGAGGTTGTATATCGGAATTAGTCAACGATTTGAAGGATTGAAATAGTAATTTTGTAAATGTTGTCCAATCTTCATAATGAGTTTTGAAAGTAAAAGTGTATTTAAACTACATAACTCTGGGGAACATCCTTGTAAAGCTAGTATATAATTGCTTTTTTATCTTTTTCCTATTTGTTTGTCAGAGTTTTACATAGCAACCAATATTTACGTTCCTTTACCGCATGCAAGTGAGGAGTGAGCTTACTGACCACTCCCCGATACAGGGACAAGTTTCCAGACCTGTGACCTTTGGATCAAGCTGAGAATTCTGGATGCTGTTCAATGCGTTGGCACCATACCAACATCGAATGAATGTGACCGTACACTTTTTTCCTTCTTTCTTTTATCGCTTTCCTCCCACACTTTAGTTTAATGTGCTCTATATTTTTATTTTCTTCTTTCCTCTTCATGTCCGTGCCATTCCTCTTGTTATTAAAACTCGGTTAGTTCTTTCTTACGTCACTTATATTTTCCTTTCATCTTCCGGTCATAATTATAATTTGTTTTAGCAATCCATTATCCTTCACTCACCTTCAGTCTTTCACTTTCATTTAGTTTTCCATTTCACGTTACTTTTTACTGATCAAACCTCTTGTTACTTCTTATACAATTGTCGTCATGACTGCTCTCTTCTGTGAGCCACTACAACTAGACATTGCGTCTCCCTGTTTTCAATTTACTTACTTTAAGAATCTGCATCTCAAATGAAAACAGTCGTAACTAGATTTTTATTAAAATTGGAGAGTCGACTAACTACAATTTCTTGCTCGATATTTGTATATGGTAAAAAAAGTTATTTCGAACATTTAAACTTGCAATGCAATCTAAAAATAAATGATTCTAATTAATGTTGTAACAGTGGCATGTACTTTTCATTTACTTTTAACTAGTTATGGTAGAGTTTCAATTGATTATCTCTTATCTACTGAATGTTAAAGTGAGTGGATTGAAAACAATGAGACGAAAAGGCGAAATAAATAGTGAGTTTCGTGTAGGACGATAAGATTAGGTACGACACTTTATTCTAATCAACCTTCATTCTCGTAACATTCCTCGTCCCCTTAATCTGCGTTAATCTTCCCAATTTTCTTCTTCACGTTTCGTTCATTGGACCTTGGTTCTGTTTCGCCCACTCCCCCTCCGGAACGAACTCGCCCCTCGCGGCCGTCCGCCAGCCACACTGTCCACTCGGGCCACCGCTGGCTTTCGGAAATTGGGAATTACTACCTGGCCCGTCCGTCCTGATTTCTGGGCCTTTCATTCCGTGAATTATTCGGGGACTGCTCGCACGAGCGCACCCACAGCGCAGCGCCGCTCGCGCCCCCTCCTGCTTCCCCCCCCCCGCCTCCTCCCGGTGAGAAAAAGGCCCCAAAACAACGGAAAAAAAAACGCCGCCTGGCGGTGTCGACCGCCAGGACCGCCTAACGCCTATTTACATTTTAATAGAAAAAGTTAATGAATAAATAAACATAAGAGATATTTAAGTGTCCGCGCCCGGTTTCCTGTCGTCGCCTCGATGCATTTTTAATACATCTGACTGTACCCTGTATAATTTCCAGGCTGTGGCAGCCCCGCCGTGAAATTTTATGCTCGACGCGACTTATTCTCGAGCGCCCTTTCCGTCGATGCTAAGTCTCCCCCCCCCCCCCTTCATTTTCGGTTCGCCTCCTCGCGTTTCGACTCTTCATTCGACGTACGTCTGCGTCGTGAAAGCTTTTTGTCTTCATTATTTCTTCCGGTTGCACATCTAAACTTTGTATTGACTTTTAATTGGGGAAGTAATCATAAGTTTCAAAATTAGGTTCCTCTGTAATTTTTTTTTTTCCACGGAAACTCTCTTTTCGCATTTCTGTTCAGAGACGCGGCATTATGTTAAGTTGCCTTTTTGCTAAATGAAGACGAGGCTTTTGCGAGGCGCAAAGTCATTCGCGTGAATATAATAGTACAAACAAAAGAAGTTGCATTTTAATAACCACTCTATGACATAGCGAGTTTTTAAGTGGTTGAAATTGTAAGTTTGACAGTCTTAATATGAAACACAACAAAGTCCTAAGGGGTTTGATTTCGTAGTCATTTTGTTTCACATCCCCTGCTTTCTGAAGTTCATTGCATTGACGTCATGACTGGCGAACTAAATAATTTGACAGAAACAGTTTCCCGTACTGTATCTAAACAAGATAGGAAAGACAATTATATTTGAGGTTTATTCTACAATTCATCATATTGAATTCGTAACACTTATTACTTATTTCTATTGAAGCAAATGCCCTTTGCTTAACTTTCCTCCACGGATGGGGTGATGACGCCTTCTGAGCGTGTGTTATTGTCCCGGAATCGACACAGCTGCTCAGTTTTCGGAATTATTAAGGAAAAACTAGATTTAAAGGAAGTCTCCTAATTATGTAATATTTAGGAAAGTGTTTGATAAAACAAGCAGAAATGAAGAGATCGACTCACTTTCCTGAAAATGAAGACACGAATGAAAAGTCCTTTGTCGGATACCGCCTTCTTTATATTCACTATGGATTTGTCGCTTATTTAATATCAGTATAATAATCACCGTACGCTATTTTCAGAAAGCAGAAAGTCTATTCCCAATTACTAGAGACCAGAAATTTATGTAGTATGAAACGTCAGAATATGTACATAAATATGTAACTAATTATAAAATACATTTACATAATACGAAATTACATTTATAAAAAGTGCCTAAACAAATTTTAAAAATAATACAAACGTTTTAAAATTCATTTGAAGGGCACAACTTTATAGAGACTTTGCACCATACAATTTTCCATGAGTAATAAAAGCGTCATCAATTGCTGTCTTAAGCCATAGTTTTGAAGCCAGACTAGACGCAATAGAAGTCATCGTACAAACTGACGATATCTACGACCATCTAACAATCACTGCAGCTCGCAATATATTCATCAAAGTGTTACACGACGGCGATTGCAAAGTTGCTCGGAAAATAAGGTTAAAAGTCACTAAACGCAGGGTAAGTGAAACTTTTCACACTCCGAGGTGAAAACTATCTCAGTCGTCGCGCACTTCCGCCTCTGAGAGATAACTGAAGCACGCGCGCCAGTCGGTGAGGACATCACACGTCTCCATTTATGTACCTGGAGAAGACAGCCAACAGAAGGAAAATGTTGATTTCTTTAAATACTTCTTGTCATTTTAAAAAAATGTAATAAAATCGAAGAAAATTGATAGAATAAAAAAATTTTTGTGAAAATAGCAAAATAAGTAATATAGTATTAAATATGTAAAAAATGTAACGAAAAAATTGGATATTTTGTTAGCACGGCGACGATTCGTCAAGATATTTCAAATTTGAAAACGGTAAGTAGAGAGACAAAAATTATGTACTTACATCATTATCCTGTCTCTACCAATGACTAGCAGAGGAAAGCATTAGCGGTCGACTGAAGCCAAACAAACGAACTCCATCGCTAACCTCATTGTTGCGCGACGGTTAAGAAGGTAGCGGAAATTTCCGCGGTGGCGCATTTGAGGCGGCCGTTGCCAGCGCTCCGAGTAGCGGCAGCGTCGCACACGGCGCGTTAATCTCCGTGGCGGCCGCCGCGCAGCGCAGCCGTGGGCAGCGCAGATTTCTCCGCCCACTCCCCGTTCACAACCGGTCCCAGGCAGCGTCAAAAGCCGCACGGGCGCAGCCCCAGAGCTCGCTAGCGAGAGCTGTTTCGTTCTTCAGTTTTTTTGTCTGTTTGATTGCTTAGCGTTGAAAACAGTACAAGTTTCAAGAAGAAAAAGTTTAAAAATCTGCGCAATGCCTCTTTAAAATGTAGTTTAAAAAACAGTAAGTTACCATCAGTATATCAACAAAATGGAGCCTACTGTGTTCCGTATTGGTTTTTGTAACTTTATGTAAAATATGCAGGTTGTCAAGATGAATGCAAACACCTAGATTTGACGAAAATGGTGTGACATATCGGACTTTAAGGTACAACCTACGACATTTCACGCCGACAAGAGGAATAAGAATGTAAGCATACGTTCGATAAGAATGTTAGTGCAAGTATTGTACCTCAGCTTCTGGATCATTTATCTCCATTTCGACCCAGAGCATCTCCATTTCGATCGGGTTTTTCGTTCAGTTTCCCTGATCCTTTGAGCAAATACTACAGTGGCTCCTTGTTTTCCTTCTGGACATAAATGTAACTTGATTTTCTGTGTACTCTTCTAGAATTAAGTGGGAAATGTAGTTATTCAAGTCATCGTTCTCCATTTTGTCGCGGCAGGAATTATTATTCATTCACGAAGGGCATGATGAGGAATAAAAACCAAGATCTATGGCTGATTTTCCCGTGAAAATGAATTTTATTACATCAGAGCGAATATTTTAACAATTCTTGCCAAAAACGCTCATTTATTTGTGTATTCAAAATCCAACTTGTATATGGTTTAGGGTATGGATCCCAGAATTAAGATACGTGCACAGAATGCACTTCTTCCCGTAGCACGTCACACACAGTTTTTAACTGTTTTAGACGTAAAATAAATAAAACCAAGAAAGTCGAATCGGTCGGTTGATAGGTGGTAACAAAAAACAGAAAAAAAAACCATCGCCCTTTCTACTTCGCGCAGTCGCCTAAAAATTGTATGACTTTTGGGACAGAGAAATGCTACATCTACAGTCCAGAGCAGCAAGAGGCTATCTCATTGTTAGCAATAAATGCTACCCTATTGAACAAATTCAGTTCAACAGGTGAAGGGCATCTGAACAAAAAGGGATTTAAAAGCGATTTTTATATTATTTCATTACTATAATGAGCCGATATTTAATTTGATAGTCTACAATAAATAGCTTCTCGACAGGTTGCAACGTGCTTATAATTTAAACTCTCAATAACTATTTTCGAGTTTCTGCATTATGTACACATCAATATACTTCCAACTCTGTAATTTTAAAAATTAAGTCGCGTATGATAAACTCTGTTCTTTCTTGTTTCAAAATTCTTTTTTTTATTTTAAATCCGTTTATTTACTGTAACTTTCTAGGGAGTTAAATTTGCTTTCAAACTTTGCTGTGGATGAAGTTTTCCTGTGGCGTCGTTAGAATGGCTGTAAACAGGGAACTTAAAAGTATGAAAATAAAATAAGTAAATAGTTTAAAATGTATCCACGTCAGAAATTCCCCGATGTCACATTTAACAAGCAACCGTGAAGTCAGAGCTTATCTAAGTTCCCTTTGTAGTTTCTTGTCTAGTAATTGTGGGTAAGAAACTAGTCGGCAGACGGAAATCCGCGAGTATGTTTTGCCTGTGAGAAGTTGATGTTGTGATAAGCCTATAGAATTTATTCGTGTGCTCCGGTCTTACGCACATGGATTCTAAGCAAGGACGTGAAGGTCGATTCACTTCAGTTGTTTCTTGCCAAACAGTTGAGAAAATTTCAAGCTTCATTGTGGTTTAACTCACGAAAGACCTCGCAAAAAATTGCGAAGGTAATTGGCAGCAAAAATATTTATGGCATTATAAATCGTATTGCTTTCGAGTGGCGTGAAGTGTACAGAAGAGTTCTACGGAATTTAGATGACAATAACAAGTAGGGAGCTTTTGCCTACTATTGTGTAAATTTACCATCGTTCATTGGGCCATGAAAATATTCCAGTTCATTTCCAGTCATTGTTTCGGTGAAGATTTGATTCAACATTTGCAGTAAAGCGCTTGATGAGTGTAGTCTCTTAAGTGATAATTAAAGCATATTAATCATATAGAATACAATAATACACTAGGAATCGTTTATCTCTTTCTTGCTTTGTTTTTGCCTTTGCATGTTTGCGCTTTTGGAATTTAATGCTCTGTTAAGAGAAAGGTTGACGTTTTAAAGATAAGGTTTAGGTAGGATAAGGTAAAGATTTAGGTTGACGTTTCACCAACCTAAGAAAGTAATAATTTCTCTCTCTCTCTCTCTCTCTCTCTCTCTCTCTCTCTCTCTCTCTCTCTCTCTCTCTCTCTGTCTCTGTCTCTCTCTCTGCCTGTCTCTCTCTGTCTCTCTCTGTCTGTCTCTCTCTGTCTCTCTCTCTGTCTGTCTCTCTCTCTCTGTCTCTCTCTCTCTGTCTCTCTCTCTCTGTCTCTCTCTCTGTCTCTCTCTCTGTCTCTCTCCCTCTGTCTCTCTCTGTCTCTTTTTCCTTCTTCTTTTCTACACTCAATAATCTGGAACTTGTCTGCAAAAGGAAGATGTGTAAAAAAATGTAATTATAAACAAACGGGATGGAATGATCATATGGAGTATCATCATGTTCCTGAGAACTCTTATACAATCATTTAGAAATCGGAGTATCTAATCAGACATTGGGGCCGGTTCTGCGTGGCATTGCATTCTAACATTAAATATAGTGTAACTCGCAGTAATTCTTGTTAACATTTAACTATTAAAAGGCCCAAACAACAAAGTTTACAATTTTGACACGCAGCCAATACCAACACTATTTCATAGTCCACTTTGTTATTGAATACACAATTTCAGCTACCTTGTTTCTGTATGTAAAAGTTTCACTAAATGTACCAAAAATTTTAAAAAAATAGTGCAAAATCCTTTCACTGCCTTTCTCCTATACTGATAATTGTAACTTACACGATTGTATCTCCAAGCCAACTCTTGAATGTGGTAGGCCTTCTGGAAGAATCAGACTGTCTGCAAAGTTCTCGCGCAAAAAAAAAAAGCCTAAAATTCCGTCCATACGAGCGTGTGCAAAAAGCGAACTCTCCCCGGAAAGGACGAAATTGCTCTCGCAAATTCTAACCGGCACGCGGCGGACGCTTCCTTTCATCGGACGAGGTCGTTCACCTAAAACGTTCTGTGAGTAGCTTGAGAAAGTCGTGTCTTGGAAATAACAGCGTGTTTTACGAATTATGTTGTTTGATAAAATGCTGAACTTGAAAAGTGACGGAAAGATATCTTGTTGGTGTTGACTCGGGAAAATGCTTGGATATGCGAATACTAAGACGTCTATTAAGAGAGAGAAGGAATGACTGAAAATGACGAAGAATCCATCTGATTGTATATGGTATCTACTCTCAGTCAAACAATGTTGATTTTACTAGAGACAGTAAGAAATACTAGATACACATTTTCACAGACACCACCGTTTCTTGCACTTACGATTGTAATACACAGATTCGCCATCTTCATTCGAAAAATCATCAGACTCGAATATTGGGCGAGGAAACAAAGTATTAGTGACAAAATACCTGTCCAATATTTTTAAACTTAAACATATTTTTACACATTTTACAAAGTTAATTATATTTTTAAATTGCCCTTTTAACATTTTATTGTAAATATCTTGTATGAGTAGAACTTATTCATGGTATTTTAAATATGCATCTTCATAGCAATATATTCACTTGGCGCATCAGAAAAGACAAAGAAATCAGTAGAAAGTTAATCTTGATATTTCAAGAGTTTCAAAAACATTTTATATTTATTTACAATTTCCACATGGACAGGTCAAATCCTGCCTGAGCGACATTTCGTTTCACAAAAGAGAAAAGACAAGAAACCAGACTAAAATCGAACTGATTTTTTTAATTTTTTTTATTTTTTTTTAATTTTTTTTAGAGCATTTAACACTGTTTTGAATTTTTTGTTGTCCTGCGGTTGCGGCGTTGTTAAATATTGAGCGTTTTATTCCGCGTTAATAGTACAGCGGGCGACCAGATTATATTTGCGCGGAGGGCCGTGCGAGGAATTAATCCGTGCTGTACGCAACGCCCCGGCGCACACTGGCTCGAAATTGCCCGAAGCCTGGCCATAATGAGAAAATTGAAAGGGCCCTTTCAGAACTTTGAATTGCGCAATCTTGTTCAGAAGATATTGGAACACGATATTTAATGTCTAAAAAAATTATTGCATCTTTTTTGTCACCCTCACTATTTTGTACAATTTCTTGTGCTCGAATACGTTGATTTTTGTTGACGATATTAAATAGATAACAAATTTTGTTACAAAAAAAGTAAAATTATTTTTGGTGGTTTGTTTTCTATTTCCGAAAACAAATCACTTGTAAACGAGCAATTAGGTACAATTTTAAGCTTCAGTATGTAATATTTTGTATGTGATACGTGTTAAATCTGGCGTAGGTATGTTCATTAGGGTATTACCACTTCATCAATGTTTTCATTTATTAAGTAGAATTCCCTTATCAGAATAACACACAGTTGCTTACCATATATGCTTGTATTTGGTGGCGAAGCAGGGTTACTGGATATCAAGATTGCGAAAACACTTACATCATCTACGCAAAGCCAATTCATCTTCTATTCGCCTTTTTAAAGTTGTCATTTAAATTTTGAAATTTCATTATTATAATTGAAATTAACAATTTGGAAAATCTTTATAATATTTATTGCTACACATATTGTTTAATTTTAAATACATCTGTATGCCATTATGATATTCAGATTCAGCGACCTGATAAACTCTTAGATAACTTTCCATGTAAATCCACTCATATTTTGCTAATGAAACTGCAAAATGTAACCAACAGGAACTAAATTTTGAGAGCTAAATAACTGGATATGCTTTCAGAGTTTCAAGTTAGATTTATAAAATTAAGCAGGAAAATAATATTTTTGCAATATGACATATTGCAAGAAGGTGTATTCTTGGACAATTTATTGATGTAAAAGTCTCAATTTCATAAATTACTGCATTCTCCAATTTTATGAGCGATTAGCATTTATGGCCAATTTCTGAGGGTGTTCGTAGCAGTGTGCGCTTCGTCGGGACGCGGAGGCCGCAGGCGCGAACTGCTGGTCGGGCGCGGGCGGTGACCGCCGGGTGGTGACCGGTTCACCTCCCTCGCGCACGCGTGCGGCCGCGGCCGCAGCCACCGCAGCGCGGGGCGCGGCGTGGCGCGTGGGGTTCGGCGCTATGAATAAGTCAGACAGCACGGGGGTGGCGTGGCGCGGCGCGGCGCGGTGACCGCGGAGGTGGTGGCTTTGGTGAGGGTGGTGGTCATGGAAACGGTGGATGCGAGTTGACCGAGCTAGGTTAAGGAAGTGAGGAAGAGGCGATTTCCATTTATGTGAAGAGAAGTACAGCTGTAGAAATGAAAGGGGCGGGGCTGATAGAGTTCACGTTGGATGGCTGTGGAATTGTAGGTCCCGATTGAAATAATTATGTTGGGTTCTTGAAAGACGTCGAGTTATATCCTTGGGAACTCCCTATCGCATTGTCAAATAGGCGTTGGAGCGCTGTGATTGGTGATACAATCATACCCTATTATTAACAGGAGAATAGCATCAACGTTGCTTCTGAGAGGTTGGGGAAATAGAATTGGGAGGGGCAAGTTGTAATTGCGTCGACGTCGAAAACAGAGACGTGAAAAAAGGTTTTTGATGACGGGAATAGTTTCATTTCGGGGACAAAAACCACGTTGTTCGCTGAAGTAATGGCCCCAGCAGTGTCTGGTCGGGGCCGATGTGGTGCAGCAGTGGCGGTGGTGCTAGAACGCCCCTCATTTTTGGATGACACCGTCAGCTAGGCGGTGGCGGGGCAGCGGTGAGTTGGCACTGGTTGTGGTGAGTGTCGCAAGGCCCCTGGGAGCCGAGGCGGGTGGGGCGGGGTGGGGAGGGGAGGGGAGGGGCGGGGCCGCGGGCGGTGGCAGGAGCGCCGAGGGATTCGGGATTCGATTGGCTTTAGCGGTGCGCTCGCCGTCCTCCTGGGTCCGTCGTCCCAACTTCGTGCGTTGCGCAGTGTTCGCGGGTTGGGGCAGCGGGGCTCGCAGCGGGCGGAATGTTTTATCAACCGGCCGCGGTAGGTCCTTTCTGATAATGCGGATAGGTCTTCTATTGCGATTATTCATTATGTACATAACATTAACGGAAATAGGATAATTATCTATTACCCACAACAATATCACAAAACGTCTTGTGTTGTTTCGGGAGAGGGTGTGTTATTGATGCAACTATATAAACCATGGAGAGGTAATCTGTTTTTAATTTGTAAAACTAGTATAATGTACGGCTATTAAGACAGTGCTGAAAAAAAGTGATTTGGCAGTAAACTGAGGATGTGTCAATAAGAAAACTTGTTAATACGGAATATAATTGTGAGATTCAACCGTACGTATGCGTATGTCTAGAAATAAATGCTACAAACTTTTAGGATATGTAGGGGAGGGGGGGTCAACGATGCTATTTTTTTGTACAATGAACATGTGCAAGTTCAGATAAAAAAGGTACACATTTTCATGTGTATCTTTCGAGTACAAATCTCTTTTAATACCTTCCAAAGTGCCCTGCGAAATATCCGTACACAATTACTTGCCAACCAATCTGGGGCAAATGTCTCATATACATTATATAGAATTTCCAACCACGTGTTCAATGTGAAAATGGTGATCATTTTCAACTCCCCTACAGAGAATTGTGTTTGTAAATGAAATTTAAAAAAAAAAATGTGGAAATGTTTTTCGACGAAAATCCGTGATTAATATTTATTATTTACGGGTGAACCATAAATCATAGCGGAATGAATTCGCTATGTATATTATATATGTATTATATATATATATATATATATATGTGTGTGTATATATATGTATGTATATGTATATGTATATACATACATATATATATATATATATATATATATATATATATATATATGTATGTATCGCTATGTATAATATCGCAAGCAATATTGTGTATATATAATATTTTCATCTGTCTTACTGAAACTGAGGTGATGCCATTACGGTAATTCTTTCAGTCATGAAACATAAGGTGTTCGGTTTGAACAATTTGGAACGGAACAATTTGCAATTTTATGTTGGTTACACCATTACAATAATGAATCAACGACCACTCTGGCAAAGACGTGCGAATGACCGCTCCGCTCGCTGCCAGGTCGCGGCCTTTCCTTCGCTCCTCGAACCTCCCGCTGCGGCTCCGGGGGTCACTGGCCGCCAGCGCCCCTCGCGGCTCCTCCCGGAATCCGGAGGCCGAGGCCCCGCGCGCGAGGACGTGACGCCCCCGCGGAGGCGGCGGGGCCGGGGGCGGGGGCGGACCCTCCAAATTACGCGTCAGATTTTCGTAATGGCTCCTCACGCGGCTGCACGCGCCGCCCCGCGCCGCCCAAGGAGCTTTGGATGCGCCCGTCACCAGCTCCGCAGGCTAGCGCGTGTCACGCTGCTGCGGCCGTCCTACGATTGCTCTCTTCGATGCCTGTTAGACAATCTCGACTCGTATTAATCAACCATTTCTCTCTTTTACACTTGTTTAATTTCCAATTTTGATGTCTTCAGAAGATGTGAAAAGATAAGTTTTATTTTGTCGCAGCTCATTTGCCATTCGAACCTTCATGTTAAATAAAAACTATTAAATTACTTTCAGCTATGACCTGTTAGCCATTTCGTTTAATTTCCGATTTTGGTGTTTTCAAAAGTTGTGAAAAGATAAGTTTTATTTTTTGGCACATTTCATTTGCCATTCTAATCGTTCAAGTTTTAAATACAAGCTATTAAATTACCTTTAGCTATGAGGCAGAGTGTTCTCGAACCAATGCAGAATTACAGTGGTGCTAATCGAGGTTTAGAAAGCTTCAAAATAATGTTAGTTTTACAAATCGACTTTCTTATTAAAATACCGGCGTATTCTGAAGTTTAAAATAGTAATGGTATACGATAAAAGTTGTGCATGTGGCCATTCAAATTCATAGCAGAAATTCACGTGCAAAAAATAAATAAATAAATAAATAAATAAATAAAATAAAAACCCGTTTACCAGCATTTCTTTGTCTTTGATACGCATCCAGAAGCACACCCCATTATTAGTAACTTTAGTATTGTGTCTGAGGTAGAGTAGTGAATGTGTTCACCTTATAATTCAGTCATTGGCTTTCCAATTGTACCATGCAACGTATCTGAACTGCCGTCATCCCATTCTTCATTCTCCTTTTATGATCAACTCTACAATCTTTCTCTTAAAAGCAACAAAAACCACCACTGTAATCACCATCATTGAAAAGTGCGTTCATAAAGAGGCACACCTCCTCTCTCGTCTGCACCAACCTCGTCAGCGCTCTCTCGTCTGCACCAACGTCCGGAGGGAGGAATGTCAAATCACCAGTTCATTGCAAGTTGTACGGCCGTCCGCACCACTGCCCTGATGTGAGCGCCGGAGTTCCTAGATACAAAGAGTAGCGCAACCTGGACGGCCGCCACCATTAAATATCCTTCACTCGTTATCTCCGCTAGGCAGCATTCAGTAGGTAAGGAGAAAATATAACAATTCTGGGCATTATGGAGAGTTTCCTGTACATTATCATTGGTTTTTGGTAGATATGTGGTTTCTAACTCACGATAACGCAGAGTTCAGCTGCATACAAAATGGCGGAATCGGCGGTGGCGCTTGTCTCTACGACTAGAGGTTCGTCCGAGGTGGCTGCTGCGCCCGCAGAATAAGATGGCGCCCGGCGTGCAGCGCGTTCTTGGAACGGGTTCCTCTCACGGGGCGCCCTCCCACGCGAGAGCCTCGCGGAAGGCGGCTATTAGATCCGCCACGAGCCGCTGCAGTTTTCTGAGCGGCTGGCGGACACTGCATATTCCCGGCTAACGACGGCGCGCGGAATACCAACGAGGGGCATCCGGGAGACGGAGCGCTGTTTCAGGTCCTTAAAAAGCCAATTGCGGTGTTGGTGGAGTTGGCTTTTTATTCTTCAGGATATCTGAGCTCGGACTCATTGAGCTGTTAACACGAAACGTAGCCACTGCTGAGTTCGGAAATATTCCAACCAAATATTACTATTCAAGGGGTTTGAGCGCGTATGTCATTGGTGCTCGGGATTGGAAGAGAATGGATAGGCAAGTCCTTGGCCCGGTGTGTAAGATGCTGCTCCAGTATGCGCCTGAAAGTAACCAGAGAAACCACGGTAAGCGGTGATGCGAGCAGTGAGCTTTGCGTTCGCACCCGACAGACAGTCATGTAGTTTTCCGATGCCTTCTCCAGATCAAACCCGCAAACTCTAAATCACCGCCGGCTTTGCCTTTACTCTAGCTTGTACCTGTGTTGGTCGAATATTCAATATTATTAGACCAGTTCATGCTCGATCCAAACTTTCCTTTAACTGTCGATCTGTAGAAGTAATTGGCTCTCAATATAAATTTCTTTCTATTTCTCCTGAGTGAAAAGGAATCTTTCTGGTCAAAATTTAAAGTATTAGTTGGATTAAAGGATTATTAGGCCTCGTTCGTAGAGTGTTTTTCACTGTGAAACACACTCTTCACAGCCAACAGACTTCTTTAGGCTGCGTGTCTGCTGATCTTGTGAGCTACCGCTTATACATTCAGGCAGTTATTGAGAAACGGCACAATCAGGCATTCAGTTTGCTGTCGTAACGTGGGCATGTATTATAAACTTCCACACAGTATTCACGTGATCAGGTATCAGTTCTACCGAATATATATACTTTTTTTTTTACAGAAACATGTTCCCTTCAAGGCTATGCTAAAGTTATTGAGTGTTGTAGATACTTTTTATCAGTGTAACGTTCCGTCTCACCGGAAATTCGCTCCAACGCTTTGTGCCGCATTCCATTCGCCCCTGCCAGCGACGCGAGCGTCCTCGCGGGCGACCGGGCGCCGCCTACCACCACAGCTTCACTGCTACCGTGGCGTCGGGGGGTGGGGTGGGGGTCGGCAACCAGAGTCGAGGCGGCGATCTCACGTGTCAAAGCCCCCGCACGCCACCACAGGCGCCGCCCTCTCGCGTCTCCCACGACGCCGACGCCGACGCCGACGCTGGGGCTGACGCTGCAGCAGCCGGCGCAGCCGCCGTCGGCAGTCTGGCACTTGGCGACACCCCGTCGCAACCGCCGCCGCCGCCGCCGTCACCGCCACCGCCGCTTCGCATTCGCGCCGTTGTAGCGCGCTCGCTCGCGAGGAGGCACCTGCGACTGCGTCGAGCGCGAGGGCTGTGTAGTGGATCCGCGTGTGGATGTCGCTTGTATGTAATAGAAAGCGTAGGCTTCTGCGGCAAGAGTCAGTAACCACTTGGCTGTCCGGGAGACGCCGCGTTCTAGGCACAGGTGTCAACCGCCATGCTGCGCCCTTCTTCAGGGCGAAATGCCGCAGATCGACGAAAGGCGGCAAAACGTTTGCACCTGTGTCTAGGACGCACGTCTCCCAAACAGCCATGCAGTAACAGTCGCTAATAGTTGTTAGATCTGATTTGAGTGGATGCCAGTGGCGGTTCGTAGTGCAGTGCGTAGCTAGTTTCAGATACGACCCCCTTCGAGTTCTAAAATAGAACCCAAACACAGCTAATATACGACCATATTCCTATAATTAAAATAATAGGAAGATCGTTAATTTGTAGGTTATAGTATGGTAGAATTAAAACCGTCAATGATTAGCTAATTGTATAAAATGATTACGGGCCTCCTCATTTATTTATGCATTTAATCATTAATCTATTATCCATTTATTCAATCATATTATCAGCAGTACCAACAACAACAACAACAGCAATAACAACGCTCTTCTCCATTCTTTAACTCTTATGGCTGTACCGCCAAACCCTGTTCTCATTACTGACGTTCCCACACCTATCTGCACGCCCTCTCAACTTTCGCGACGCTGCCGCATTCGCGTTCTCCGAAACACATATCCTCCGCGCGCGTTCCCACACATATCGCCGCGACGCCACTCTTCTGCCCCCTGAAAATAAAGGGGAAGGAAAAATCGCGTGGTGTCCGTGGCCCATTTGTTAAGTTACTGCTCCTGCCTTCGCCTGGTAATGATCGGAGAAACTACGCAAAATACCGATCAGAGCAACCGGCTACTAGAGTTCTTAAGACAATCGCTGAATAAATTCGCCCTTGCAGTGTGGCTAGCCCCCCCCCCCTCCCAGCGTCGGGTCACCAACCCAAATCTTCCCGGTCAGAGGCACTGCAGTGACATCAGCTGATGCCCTGAGCCACCTCGCCCGGTCGCTCGCTGTTCTGCCTGCACACCAGGCTCCATCCCTCCTCGTGCATTCCCGCCCTCGCACGGACGGTCGCGACGCCGTGTGTGCCTCCGCCTCTCGGATGGCAATTGCGGACGCCTGCCGGCGTCGCGTTCCCGCCTCCGTTCGCCTGGCGTCGCGTCGCGACGCCGCTCTTGCGGGAGGGTCAAAGGGCACATTCTACCCCCGTCCCTCCGCTCTCGAGCCGCTAACGCGCGCAATCGCTGTGTCTTGCGGTGAATCGCGTGCGTCGGAGGATCGCGTGGCGCGCCGGGGCACAAGAGGACTGCGATGGAGGTAACGCGAATCTTGGGAGGAGAGATGTACATGTGTTTCTGTGTAGCTTGCGTTGCCACTGTGTGCTGACAAAGGATTCATACTTCTCTTCGTCATTCTCATATTCTTGCAAAAGTTTCTTACTTCTATTTGATGTATTCATATTCTTGCACATTATTTCGATTTTAAACCATTTAATTAAATTCCATCGGCTGGGTGAGAGATATCGTGAAATCACACCTTGCACTTTTAATGTGTGGCAAGCACGTGTAAATAAATGGAGGCTCAAGACAATCAGTCTATTGTTTCCGCTATTGCTACCGTATGACTAGAAAATGAAAATCTTGTAATTCTGAATGACAATCGGATTGCTAAAAGGAATCGTGGTAGGGTGAACTCAAATCAGAATTGTGGGCTGATATGTGGGCTCACTGTTGAGCAATTTGTTTTCATAATTTTTAGTTTGTAACGTGTGCATTTTCTCCAATTATATATTCATCTCAATTTTTACAGATCAAACTTGCAGTCCTTTTTAATGATGTTTGTATCTCTGAGCCACTTACACTCTCTTGTTTCTGTATTCTTAGTTTGTGCATTAGTACACTAGCGATTTTCTGAGATTGGGTTTTTCAGAACATGTGGCGATACTAGTCTATGCAAGACAAGGTGCAATTGGATCGCCGTGCAATCCTATTCCCTCGTGCCAGTCACGCTGCCTTCAGCAATTTCTTTAATATTGTGATGTCATGTTCCAATGTAAGCGAAGCAGACTGATATGTAACATTGAAGGAAGACAATGTGCACTTAAGAGCAACCACATTTCACATCATTGCAACAATTCTTTTTGATATTTCCGGCGAGGGACAATGGTTTTATGTGACGTCTCCTAGTGAAGACTTCATTTGAGCATCTCCGGCCTCTCGCAGCGCCAGGTTACGATCCGAAGCGCGGCTGGCGATGGGCTCGGAGAAGGGCACACATTTCACTGCCCGTCTCGTTGCGCTATAACAATAATTCAGCGCAATAAACTGGCTGTCGCGGCGGGAATAGTATCGGCGGAACCCGCATTCCTGTCAGCTGGGTGCGTCAATATGGACCCGCTTACGACCGACGTAGCAGTTCCCTGCGACTTCGTTAAAGACAAGAAATAATTTACAATACCTTTCTTTTAACGTCTGCTTCGTATCGCTTTACATCTATCTCAGTAAAAAATATGAAGTTGGTAGCTTCTATGTCGGTGGGAGAAATGAATGGCACAACGTTTAGTAAGTTCATAAATATTTCTGGTTTGGATGTAGTCTTGTGGTAAATCGTGTTTGATGGAGCATCGCGGAGAACTAGACGGCTGTACTGCAGGATTCTTTATCTTGTGTGCGTTTTATGTATTAGTATGAATGAGTTTACATATCTAATGAACGTATTTATATGGAAGATGTCTGTAATTCAACTTTTCATATGCGGTATGAAGACTTCACAGAACAATATTCTTAAATTCATTATTATTTACAAATTTTTTCATAAACTCTTAAGCTGTAATCACATGACTACCTTAGTAAAGAAAACGAATTTGCTTCGAGGAATATGTATTTTATACATCGAGTGCAACGTTATCGTAATACATTCACCATCTACAGAGCATTCGATGTGAAAGAGCTCTTACGGTGCACCTCTTCAATGCGCGAAACTTCAATTTCGATAGACACTCAGATAACATGTCTGCTGTGAATAACGGACCTAAGTGAAAGGCGAAGAAGATTCATTGAACCTGTTGCTTCAGAACAGGTATAGCTAGGGCTTTACTTACCACCTCCTGACCTTTGCCGGGTTATGAAAGAGGAGTATGCTAGGTAATGCTTTAGAACCCGAGCTGATGGAGCCATGACGATGTAAGTGAATCAAGCGAGTGCCCTGCTCAGTTGTAAGATCGCTGCTGCATGGAGGTCGACGTGTGGAAACATCGGGGGCAAACGAAGAGCCCAGTGGAATGACGGCTTTCACTTGGAATTCCGCCGGTTTCTCTGAAGGATTGTTCTTCTTTTTTGCGTGAGAGGAGCGTCTACTTTCGCGCAGTGCTGCCTCAGCCGCTCCCTGAAGGTGGATCGATTAGAGACTAGCAGACAGTGTAATGGGTGCGGTCATTGGTAATAATCAGCGTTTCCATTAAATCAAGTTTGCTCCTATAGAACGATACATTTGGTTTTTTCGTAGGCTGGTCACCAAATTCGAGAACAGTTTATGTATTTCATACGCATTACATTTACCGTTAGATTTGTAAGAAGCACTTACTGAACTTGAGTCTTACAATTCCGAAGTTCATTACATCATTAAATATCTTCCTCTGGCAATCTTGTCAACAAGGTTAGTGTTTTCGCTTTCCTGATACGTACTTCTTTAACTGCCTGAGTGACTGTAGAATTGTTCGGACTGTGAAAATAATTAGCTGCAGTAAAAATGCAGATTGCAATACTTTAGTTGAACATTCGCTGGATCTCAATGTGAATTTTCTCGAAACCACTGTTTCATTACATTTCAGCATTCAAGGTGCAGTCGGCTTAGCATGTGCCAAGATGCTACGCAATGTTGTGAATCCCGTTAAGTGTTTTCATTCATTCATTCATTCATTCATTTATTCTACGTAAGGCACGTTTTCGCATTACTGCAATATTCTTATTTATTACTTCAATTCTTATTTATTCTTATTTCTTTATTATTGCGTATTTTATTACGTTAAGCGATTGAAAAGAAGTAGACTCAGAAGATGAAACGGTCTCATCGATACTTTCGAGTAAGAGGAAAGTTTTGAAAAGTACAAAAGGGAATATAGGGCTAAGAGTATAAAATAAAATTTTGAAATTGAAAGCTACTCGAAATTGAATAGTAAAAATATATTAGAAAATGCAGATGAACACAAACAAAGTCTTTCTGGACGTCACCATGACATCAGAATCTACCAAAAATGCTTAAGTTTCGGTTGAAAATCAAATAAACTGATTATTAAATTTATCGCATTTTTTTTAAATTTATAACTACCTTGTTTCATATTTCCATATTGCCACCAGACATCAGCCTAATTGTAGAATAAAGTTTGTATCTATCTATCTATATCTATCTACCTATCTATCTATCCATCCATCTACATCTACCTATCTATCTATCTATAGCTATTTATCTCATGTCTTTACTCTTTACGGGTGTGCCCCCCATGCGAGGCCCCAGCCACGCCGCCCGTGCGTTGCCCTGGCGCGGCAACCGGGTCGCACCGCCTCCGCTCCGGGGGCGTGGCCCCTGCGCCGGCGCCGTTACGCCGCCCCCTTCCCACCCTTCCATGCGACCCTGCCTCTTATTCTCTCGGACCGCTCCCCGCCAGTTCCCCACCTTCCCCACTCCCAACCGACATCTCCGCTATTCTTCCGCATTGCCCTTCTCTGATGCTTCCCAACAGCTCAGCACCGCCATTCCCGCCTCTTTCCCGCCCCTCTCATCTCCTTGATTGTTTCCTCGCATCTCTTCTGCTTTTCCTCCACGCACTGCCACGGCTCGCTTCGCCGAATCTGACTCGCTCCACTCCGCCCCACCCTGCTCCGCCCCGCCCCACCCCGCCCCTCCCCGCCATCCCTGCTGCTCAGTTGGCGTCTTCCGTACATGAACCACTGCTCCGTCACTCAGTCCGAATATAGGCGGGTACGAAAGGCAGTGATGTGTGTAGGATTATCACGTGTTCTAGATTCTTTAGTACATACTTGTAATTTAGTGTGCGGTCCCTGGAGCATAGGCGACCTGAGAATGTTCCAGATACCCAAAATTGTCGCGTTTGAAGAGCGTCGAGTGCTCAATTAATTTCACGTCGTCGATACTACATTAAGACTTTGAACGGTATTCTCTTCCGCTTAAGGTAACCTTCAGATCAGGAAACCACTGGCAGCAGTCTACTAATATCAAACTGTTTTTATCGTTGAAGTTAGTAATAATGTCTTAAAAATGTTCTACGTGATTTACGTATCGATACAGATTCATAAAGATTATTATTGCCACAATAACAAAGTATTAGCTACTTAATTCATTGGAATTTAATTTCGAGCAAATTCTTCATTTTTTTAAAACTGCCTCCGAACTTACGCCAAAGATATGCATTATCGAAGCCTGACGTTCATTGAGTATAAAATGTAAATATCACATATATGATGATATGTCATATCAGAAATTGTTAATTCCAGTGGCAAGACCACATCAAAATTTAATATTTTTATATAAATATTTCTTATATAAATATTATAATAAATAATATAATAAATATATTTTTATATAAAGAAATATATTATTTTTATATAAAATTTAATATTTAATTTAATATTTTTTATTGGTGTTAATGCATTTTGGTTGTTTCTCAAATAATTGTTGTCGTTAAACTAATTACGTTCCAATAATGTTCAATACATAATTCTATTTTTATTCTATTTGAGCTGCTTGTTTTAAAATGCGATTTCAGTAAAAACTAATTTTCCTGTTTTGTGTTTTCAGGTGAGTTTCTGTGCTTTTCACCATTTGAATCTCTGAGTAATGCGGAAGGAGGTGAGTGTATAGACAATAAACTTGTTTGGAGGGCGGGGGGATACATTTCTAAAGATCGTGACTACGAAATAATCTTAATTAAATAATATTATCGTAAGTAATGATATCATAAATGTTAACATCATTAGTGAATGTCAAAGAAATGCCAAATCTTTGAATTTGATAACCAACCTGACTATAGCCAAATCAACCGCGTAATGATGCTAGTTTTCGCAGAGGGATGTAGTACAAGGGCCCCTGTGCTCGTTCTGAGGCCCATCCTTCCTTACAAAGGGCCGGACAGCTCTGCCGTTGGAGTGTTCAGGGGCAGTGGAGCGGGCAGTAGGGTTGCAAAGCCAACGCCGCCATTCGCGCCCGGATCCAGCCTCTGCGCAGGCCGTCCGTTCGCCGTGTCGTCCAGCAGGGGTCCGCCCCCCGCCATTAGACGGCGGAGGAAGGCTCCCAGTGCGCGCTTCGCGTTGCCAATAAATCGGGCGCAGGCGGCGCGAGCACTTAACCTGCCAGCGCCCTCGCCCGCCCAGCGCTCGCCCAAGCCCCCGCCCGTCCTCCCCCAGCCTCCCCCAGCCCCCCCCAGCCCCGCCCCAGCCCCCCCTCCCCCAGCCCCGCCCCAGCCCCCCCTCCCCCAGCCCCGTCCCAGCCCCCCCCCTTAGCCCCGCGCAGCCCCCCAGCCGCCCCCAGACCCCCAGACCCCCCAGACTCCCCACCCCCCCCAGCCCCTCCAGCTCCCACCCTGCCCTCTCCCACCCAGCGTCTGACCCGTCCAGCACACGCCCAGAGTTCTCCCCAGCCCCCACACAAGCCCCCGCCCCCGCCCTCGCCCACATAGCTTGGTATTTTTATCTGATCATGTCGTGTTCTGGACGATCCTGATCCTCAACCTCCTTTACAAATGAGCACTAGGTTAATTAACAATAAACATTTGGACGAATATGCGCATGAAACATGGTACTTGCTATGACATCTTTTCCCGTCTTCCGAAAACGTCAATAAGACTTCCTGTAAACCATTGAATCTTGCACGGAGGGTCCTGAATGTGAGCAGCAAATTCCGGAAATGGTTGAAAGAGGGGAACCCTAACTTCGTATGACCCGAAGCAGGTTGTATCTTCAGTTCTTCAATATATAAAGGATTTATAAGGAATAATTCTATGTGCATAATATATTAATATGGAATATTCTAGGTTTGTTAATTGTAGTAAGTTTTCCAATTGAAGAGGATTCAAAATTATCAACGACAATCAATCTTGTGAAAACTAAGATTTTTTTTTTCTTTTTTAAGTTACAATGTTTCGTGTATGTTGAACCGCATATTTAGGTGTTAATCTCCAACGCTATCAGACGGTATCGTTAATGTGTTTTGGGAGTGCAATGATAATTTAATAATGAATAAATTTAATGGTAACTAAGAAGATGTGAATCTACTCGAAAAGGAATAAAATATGAATAAATTGTATTTGTATTCAAAACATTGTGTAGGTAGAAAACCACTTCATTTGGAATAAATCAGGTTGATTGAATTGTAGAGTTTGCGTCCCAGCAATTTCCTGTCACTCAATGAAGAATATTCATAGTGTTGAAACAACTCCCGTACAATGTCTTATCGATATATCACGGTGGTAACTGTCAAGAACTAATATTGACTGTACTGCTTTCTCCTGCGTGTTTACGACTTCCTTGAACTTTGTATCCTGGGGTCAAAGGCTTCAGTAAATGAATACAATCTTGACACAACTCTTGATCGTACAAGATTTCCTACTTCGCAACCGCAAAGGCTAATTTCAGTAAAATAAAGTTACATATGAAATTAAATATTCCCTTTATGCACGTGATATGAAATCAGATTTGTAAAGCATACGCTAGTTTTGGTAAGATTATTACAGACAATACAATTTTAATTGAAGTGTTAGTTGCTAATTTCAGTCTATTTCTCTTTTGCTCTTTAGTAACCGTAATCGTAAACTTCGGCTATTCCTATTAACTCAGCCAACTCCTCATCTAAGCAGTTGGTGACCTTACTTTCGCGCCGTATTTCCTCGACATGGGACCGCTAGTTTTACTTCCTCCCCGAAGAGCCCGGAGCCAGAGTGTTCGTCAAAAGGGTCGGTGGTTGCGGAGGTGGCGCTCCGTTGGCGGAAAGGGGAATGGCGCGTCCGTCGCTGTGCTCTGCTTCGCCCACGTGTCGCCGCCCGCCTCTTATCGTCCGCTCCCTATCGCCCCCGCGGGAGGCATCACCCACGCCGCTCCATCGCCCAGCGCGCTCCCTTCCGCCCCTCTTGGTGAGCGTGGCGGGCTGTCGTCGCGAGTCTCCATGTTCGCTAACGGTTCTCTGAGATAACGCCTTTTTTTATGATCAACGTTGCGTTAACATCCCGCTTTAAAATTTGGCTTTATCTTCAATGCACTTTTTTGTCTTATGTTAATGCCTTTTAGGAAAATAATAATTCGTTTGTGGAAACCACTTTTTAACCCTGATTGCCGTTAAACTTAAGGGAAAAATACTCCGAATTCCACATTTCTTTCCTAAGACTCTTCTTGTCTTTTATACGAATGTATCTGCTTTGTTTTTCCAACACACGATTTCAATGATTCTTTTAAATGCTTTACTTGAGCCGGCAGTACGTGCATTCATTGTCACCCTCCTCTGGCTGGCTATTTATTTAAAAATTATCTCTACATTAACTTGCTATTTGAAAACTTAATTTCTGGATTCCTCTTCAACGATTTTCTCAATTAAAATATGTATCACACCATTTCGATATATTCCTTTTGTAAACTAGAACATGATCGTACAAGAATAGCCTTCTGAGCTCACTTATAAAACAACAAAACTTTGTTGTCGTTGTTTTTTGTTTTATTTTTTTAAGTGAATCTTGCTGCTTTTTTTCATACTTACGAAATGCATCTTCGGCTTATGGTCCCGTGGTCCCATGGACAGTTCCGTCCTCTCAGAAACCCCAACACGGAATTTATACGCAAGTACTCTCCGCTCCCACAGCCTTCAACTTTTATCAAGGACTACGCGTGTTGCGTGGTGTCGGCTCCAGACACCGGGCGCCTGCGAACACTGTCGCAAAACGCGCGTACTTGTCCCATTGCGGAAGCGATGGGCAGCTCGTGCCGCGCGCGCCAGTGGCATGCGATAACGCCGGCGACTGCCACTCTTCGCTATGCGACTCGCAGCTCCCAAGGACTCGCCTGAGTGCGTCAGCGTTGCGGAGTTTGATTGGTGTTACAGGTTCGGTTTTATAACGCGTTACAAAACCTTCAGTAGAAGGTGACGTTAACTTACACGTTACATCCAGCGATGTTACTCTCCGTGGTCCAGGAGATTGCTCTCCGTGTTTGTTTGTTTATTTTTACAAATGTAGTTTTAAAGGTGCGATTGTGTTTAAATTATATATCTGTATATAAATAAAAGGGAACGTGTGTATGTATATCGCGTATAGACGCAGAAACTACTCAATCGATTTCGCTGAAATTTTCACTCTTTGTTCCTATTACTAATAAAAGTGTGGTTTGAATTAAATCGGACACATGGGGGCGCTGATGATGATTTATTCGTTTATGATGACTTAAACACCTTGAACTCTTCCCCGGTCAATGATTAAGTAGATCTTCACTACAAATATGTATTCTGCCCCTGCAATTCTAAATATCGACCAGAATTATTACTTGAATCTCGGACAAGTAAATCAAATATCTCCAAGATAGTGCCCTACCGATCGCAGACACAAATTTTAGAGAGATCGTTTTAACAATAGAGTTATTTTCAACCATGTCTAAAGCAGAACAAAGAACTCATACCTGCGACCAAGTCTGTTAGAATTTTCGCAGAGTAGCTTAAAACGTGATTAACAATCTCATGACCAGCAGTATAGTAGGTTAGACTAGATTCCAAGGTTTGCTCTACGTTAGTCTGGATCAAAGGATTAAACATTTGGCAACTTTCTTCTGTGATAACGGCGCATTGTTTATTTGCACTATAACCTAATCATCCTATTCTGATACGCAGAATTTCATCGAAAATAATTTATTTAGAGTTAATTATTCCGAAACCTTAAATTTTGTGTTAAACCTTAAAATGTGTTGCACTGCAGTAGCAAAGTATTGCCGTGTGCACGAGTATGTTATAAACACAAAATATGTTATCACTATGATAACGTTTTAAGTGTTTTTTATGTATGAATACATTATTTAGTGATCTATTATTAAACCAAATATGAAGAAGGAAGTAATTTTGCTATGTCAGTTCAGGATTCATTTAATAAATATACAAAATTTAAGGTTTCGGAATAATTAACTCTTAATAAATTATTTTCGATGAAATTCTGCGTATCAGAATATGATGATTAGGTTATAGTGCAAATAAACAATGCGCCGTTATCACAGAAGAAAGTTGCCAAATGTTTAAGCCTTTGATCCAGACTAACGTAGAGCAAGCCTTGGGATCTAGTCTAACCTTTCCCTAGAACTAACCTATTTTCTTTCTTGTGCGTCGATCCCTTTAGGAAATATTTCTCTACAACTCTGTAGAGAGAGGTTAATAAATCCGCGTGAAAGGATGCAGTTCGCCGAACTCCACTGCGTTTATGTGTGAACGAGAATTAGAGCCGGTTTTATGTGTTCCGTAAACTAAATGGGCTCTCTTGTAATGGCGCAATCGAGGTTATAGCGAAGAGAGCCACTTTCTTGACTTCACTCGTCATGGTTCGGACGTTATTATGCTTATTTCACCATTGCGTTTATTCTTTGATGCACTTTTTTTACTTTCTCGTCTTCAAAAGAAGTGTTGTTTGCAATCGTGCGGTTATTCGACAGAAAAACTCGTTTTGTGGGGCCCTGGTAACGAAAAAGTGGATAAATATTGTTCCTGTACGTAGTACATTACTTCCTCTAGCACATTGTACACTCAGAATTCACGTTTTATGGGTTCTTAAAACCAAAAAAATCGATTGTCAGCGAAGTTCGTCTGTCTGTACTCAACGCTAAACCGTGCAATTTCCCCCAAAATTGATATTTCCTGATCGATTTGTACGATAGGGGTCTTGTGAGTTTGAAACGGATATTTGATTTTATTAACATGAAGTCTCAACATTTTGTCAACAATTACTCCAAATGTTTTGACCTCGGACGGCGCAAAGAACGTTTAAAAGGGCGGCATTTTTGTGGATATCTACAAGTTTTTGAGAAGTTAAAAATGTTTTTCGGCGTCATCTTATAACTAAAATATTGAAAATAAAGATATTTCCTGAATAAAAAATATTCAAAGAGAGATCTTTAAATTAGGTATGGTAAAGATTTTCGAAAATTTGAGTAGTTTACACGTAATTTCTGCTTGATGCTGATAGAAAAAAGTTTTTTTTTAAAACGGATCCAAATTTTTGGTACGAAGCGTATACTGAATTCGGTAATGAATAATGTTCTTTTAGAGCGCATAAATATCAAATATCCTTGGTGATTATAATAATATAGTTTGTTTGGCTTCCGTTCTTCTCCTCATTTTTTTGTCTAGTTTTCGCAATCTGAAATTAATGTAGTACCCGGAAAACAGTTTATTTGTTCAAATAAATTCAATGTCAGTTAATCTTGAAATAACGTATAAATTCTACAGCAGAATGATATATTTACATTAAAATAAAGATTCAATGCCGCCCTTAGAATAATATGCTGGAATTTTATGTGCTCTGTAGTGCTTCGACATGTGAACAGATTATAGGCTGTTGAATTCGCCGATTTTCTGTTGCACCCCAGGTGCCGTCAGCCTTCATGTGGGATTCATAATACGACGTAATGAGCTTAAACACGCTCGCGAACTCCCGAGCTTACGGTAATTCGGATTTGGCGTGTTTTCGGAGAAATTGAGTAGAATGCGGATTAAAAACGGGACGTGACAGGTGAAACTTCCATAACGTTCCTGTATGTGTTCAATCCTTTTTGCTGTTTATCACGTTCTGGTGGGTTAATTTATAATATTATCATTTATAAATTTATAAAATGGATACGCTTTTAAAGAGAAAATGCCGTTTGTATGTGAGAAGCTTATTAGTTATGAACATGTAAAATAATATGGACAGTATCAAATTCTATCAATTTGTAATAGGAACATGAATTACTCTTCATTTAGTGAGTGCATCGTATGTGTTTTGCTGCGTAAAACTTAATAGAAGAATTAAGTCTTACGAAAGATGTGTGGTCTGAACTAGGTATTCTATTGATATTGCATGTCCTAATATTTTTTTAAATTACATCAAACATTTTACATTTAGGCTCCTTTTTGTTTGCTTACTACTGTTTTCTTTTATTATAATTTAAGAACGAGTGGGAAAATTAGTGAGAAGCAAATAAGGACAAAAATTTTGGTCCACCTCAAGAACGCTAGCTGTTTTATGACTTGTTCTCTCCGTCAATTCTCCGTTCTGGTTGTCCAGTTAAAGCATTAATCGAGGAGCTTGAAACCTTCGTCTCCCCACCCCACCCTTCGCAGCCTTCACCTGGCCAGAGCGAGCGGAGAGGCGGCACACACACCCACGCTGGGGAATGGCAGTGGTCGCTGTTGTGCAACTATTTGGCTTGCTCAACGGAGCACGTCGCGCGTTGACCAACACCACCCCCCGCGCTCCGCCCCCTCGCGCGCTCAGCCGGTGCATCGCCCGGCACCGCCCACGCAGCGACTCTGGGTCGCCCCCGCTCGCCCCCCTCCCCACGTTCCCCACCTCCCGCTCCTCTGGATTTTCCCATGCTCCCATTACCAATCGTCGCCCGATACTTGCTGGCCTCCCTGCCGCCCACGCCCCCCTCATCAGGCGCCATACCACCTCCACCCTTCCTCTACACCTCGCTGGTCTGGCCTCTTCCTTCACCTGTTGTCTCCACTGCCGTCGCACTGCCCACACCCATCAATTCACCGGCCGCCCTTCCCCTTCGTCGATCCTCTTCCCTCACCCATCATCTGCTGTCTCGTCGCCCGTCATCTGCTGACCCCCACCTGCCGTCCACTGTGCTCTGCGCGCTTGCACCTCGTCATTCGCCACCCACCGTCCCCACAGTCCTTCACCCCACATGCCCGCGGCCCCTCAATCTTCGTTCCCAGTCCCCTCCATTCTGGTGGCCCGCCACTTGCTGGCCTCACGTGCCTCCCCCCCCCCCCGACCCGCCCACCCACCGCGGCAACCGCACAGCACTGCGGTCGGCGTCGCGCGCACTGCCAGGGCACCGCCGTCTGCCTTAACAGCATCACAGCCCCCGATCAAAGGAATGCACCGTCGCCCCCACCAACCCCACGCAACCGTCGCCAGAGCTAATAATGTCAATAACCAATGCAATTGCGAGCGCACGTGTTCAAACGGATCCGTTGCTTCCAGTTACATCGCCAAAGTTGAGCAGGAGCCCTAGGGCAAATCCTCGACTCGTGACTCCTGAGACTCCCGGTGGTTCTGGTTTTGACGGAGTCGAGATGCAAGTGTGACATCAGTGGGTTTAGATTAGGTAAGGGAAGGAGCTCTGTGTGAATGCGAGTTTATAAGACTCCCAACCGATTAGAGGTCCCTTAATCCAGAATTTCCAAAGCTACAAGTTAAGACTGTCATATATGAACTCCAGACGAAGCTTCGTAATTCCAAATCTCATGCTGCATTAACCTATCCCGTTTATTCGTGAAGAGTGCGCTTTCGAGTTACATGATCAGCGTATGTAAATATACTCGTAGAGCTTCATTTGCGGAAATATTTATGATGCTTAGGAAGCAAATGAGTTATAATTAACTGACATTGCAAGGTTTATTAAAGAGAGAATTAAATGTGTGGTGTATCAGACGGAAAACGTGTAAGATGGTATATTGTTATAGTATCTCTTTATACTTCCCTTTCTACCAATATCACTTTACAAAGGACGTTTTCAATCTTCCTATTCGACTATTAAATTTAAGGAGCACTTCTATTCTGTCTTTATCTTTTTTCCACTTATTCGTATGCTTCGCTTCAGTGCCATAAAATATACTTCCTCAGCCCTTCTGAATGTTCACTATTTCTATTTCCCCAGTGTACCGACCATGTCGCGTATCTTTTTCCTTTCATAATGTGCACGAGTGTCGTTCTCCCCTCTCCCACTTTCCCCGGTTTGCCCCCTCCCACTTGAAGCGGAGCTGTCGCCCGCGCGCGGTTCCGATGTTTTCCACCGCCGCAGCCTCTCCGCCCGTGACATTTAACGTTTCCCAACAGCCGCTTGGAAATGACAACATTTAAACGGCCGCGCTTCCGGAATACGGAAGAGTGTCTGACGCCGCCATCACCCCTCCCCAACCCCACCACTTCAATCACCGCGCCCTCCTCTCCGCCCGCGACCCCGCCAGCCACTGGTTCTACCGCCTCGCCCGCTAAACCGCCACCTCCCTTTCAACCCTCAGCCATCCTGCCCTACTCTTTCGTGTGCACAATTCGCCATATCCCCCTCTTTCTCCGCCACCTGACGTTTCCGCCCACTGCTCCTCCCGCCATCCCTAATCCCGTAGTCACTCCGCATCTAACCTCCTCCTCCAACCATCCGCAACGCTACCATCCCTCCCATCCTTTCCCCTTCCCGTGACCCGAGCCGCCACAGCCTCCCGACGCCGCGCCGCAGCGTTCGCGTTTGCTGTCCGCGACAGATTTGTTGATCTCTCGCCGAGTGGAAGAGAGGGCGCGGTCGTAGTTGGGGTGGGGACGGGGGGGGACGATGCGGGGAGGGGTTGGGGCGAGGCACGCTATTCGCTCGGCGGAGCGCGGAGTTCAACAATCGACGCGAAAACGTCAGCTCTGAGCGGTCGAGAGGCGGGCAGACGTTTTCGGTCCGATGTTTTCGTTTGCGGTAGTACCCGCGGGTAGCGGCGGCGGCGGCGGCGGCGGCGCCTTCCACGAAGCGCGTTCGCCGAAACGGTAATTGATAGTGGGAACATAAACAACATTAATGTGACCCTTGTGGATGGCGCGTGTTTGGGCTGTTCTCGTGATTTACAGCGCGCGCCGCGCGTCGCTTCCTTACGCATTGTGAACATTCGGGAAATGAATGGCGGCCGATGGAGGAATCTTGCTTTTTTTTCTTTGAGAGGAATAGGCTTTTGACGCGATTCTATAAATGATCTGTGAGCAGAGCAACGTTTTCGGTGGAAATTACTTTGTCTTGAAACGCACCGATCATTTTCTCTGGTGCGGATGCTAGTTTCATTTTTTAACAATTAGACATGATTCAGAGAGAAGATAACGTTCAGTGTTTCAGTTTCAGTCTGTAAACGTAGTAAATGTATTTACGCAAAAATGTTCTATCCTGTAACCAATTGATTAGTTACTTTTCAATATATTTACTTCATTTCACAAAGTAAATTTTTTTTTTTTTTTTTTTTTTTTGTTTCTAAGGATTAACAGTAAATATATTACACAAGGTTGGTCGTATTGATCAAATTGTAAATTTAAAAAAAATCGCGAATTTATTCTAAATAGTCAAGTAAAAAGGTTCCTTTTACTAGTAGACAAATCAGTTGGTTCATTTTATCAGCGGCCAGAATCCTTTGCCTCTGTAGATTGAAGCCGGGACCAATTTGTGTCAGACGAAATGAGTTACGGAGGGATTACTTGTATAATGAGAAACTCTTCTGTTTTAAGGGGCAAGCTGCTTACTTTCGATCCTCTTGAGTATTGATGAGTAGTGATGGGAATGATCATTGGAGGGAATCCAAAGCCGAAAAGAAAATGAGTAATAATTACCTTGGAAAACACAAGCAAAACGAGAAACTCTGATTGGAACCACATTAGTCTAACAAAACAACTTTTGGGGGAATATTTGACCTTGGCAAAAGTGTGAGGTAGGAGAGAAAAGGGCTGTGCAACGTCGCGAGTAAACCGTGCGGGTTTCCGTCGCTCTGTGCGAAACCTGTTTAGAGATCGCATGCAAAGGCACGATCCGCGAACCCCAGGGAACGGAAAACTCACATCGAGGAGGCAATCCCCTCCGGGAAGACGGCGCCGCAACACTTGTCGAGGCGAGCAACGCTCCCACATCCCAACATCCCACCTGGCGGGCATCCCACCTGGCGCGGGCGGACCGGCGGGCAGACGCCGAAGCGGTGGGAATGTTTACCGCACGAGCTCCCCATCGGAGGCCATCACCCGCCCGCCCGCTGGCGCCATAAATTATGGACATGGTTTGTATTGTGATGCGGGTGGGAGTTCACAAGCGTTTGTTTGTTTACATGTTTCCATGGCAACTACAAAGACGCCGGCGCGCCGACCGGCAAGGAAGAGGCCTGTTAGACCGCCTCGGTGTGGCAGAATGAAACGGCTCTGTACACTGTGGGACGAAACTCCCCAAAACTTGACTATAATTCCAAATGAGAGTGAATTTGCGTACTAGCGAGTACCTGTGGGTCGTTGAATTCGAGTATAATAATGAAATTTCAAAATGACAGATTGACATAAAAATCTAATGGATACGCGTAGAAATATCGATGTAAGTATTTTCGATGTCACCGAATGTAATTAAATTTTGGAATGCAACATTCAAGTAATATGGAGATAAAACAAAACTGTGCAGATATTTTTGTGTGTTATTTTAATTAAGGATATATTTCTCGATAAAAAAATATTGGTGGAAGTGATAATATGTGGAGTGTAATCCACAGGTGTTCATGACTAATTTTACACCAAAACTAACACATATCAAATATAAAAACATTACACTCCTATGATTAAACAATCCTTAAAATTCAAAAATAGAAAACAATCTACAAAAATAAGTTAAAAAACAATTTTTTCTAGCAATTACAGTCGATAAAAAATCAACAGGATCGAGTAATTCGACGAAAAGTAACTCCACGAAACTGTGAGGAAGACAAAAGGAGTTGTTCTAGAGCCGAAGTATTGCGTTCCAATGTCTCCTGAACAAGATTTGACCATTTAAAATCCCGAACGCTCATTTCCAAGTTTCCCATTATGTCCAGGCATTGGGCTACTTCGTACCAGCGTGTGCGCGCCACGGCAGGTGCGGCGGACGCTGTTGTCAGGTAGCACTTGGCGTTCGCACGGCGCGGCGCGGCGCTGGCTGGGAACGACGCCGAGGGAAGCGGCCTTTAGGCTTAGAAGTTCTCCGCCCGCGCCGCGCCACGCCACGCCGATGGCGTGTTCCGAGGCGGGTTTCCGGTTCGTGTCCTGGGTGCGACTGGCGCGGCCGCTTTGAAGAGCAGCAGGCGTGGCGAGGAGCACAGCCTCCTTTTGTTTCCAGCGGCGGCGGTTCCTCTGCTCCCCGCAGCCGCGAGGAAGTTGTAGAATAGTTCGGAGCGAAAGGAAGAGAGCGCTGTTTGATTTATTGGGGTTTAGTGGTTATATGCGACTAAGACAGTCAGTTACTCGCGGCGAATTAGGGAGTGTAGATGTGCTAAAGCTGGCAGCTCAAGCGGTGGCAGTTTCGCACTATTCACCGATGCAGCCTCTATGGGAGGTCGACAAGTAGTTACGTCTCCAAGATGGCTGGCGTTATTAAAAAAAAGAAATAAGGGAAAAGCAATGACATTTGTTTCGGGCTTTGAAAGCAGCTCATTTGGAAGGATTTATTTTATTCCATCCCTTCTTATTTCTGGAAGTATTCAAGTTCTTTAAAATATATGGGGTATATATTTCAATCCGCCTACATCTTACATATTGCTCCTTAAGTTCTTTTAACGGTTTTATCCAATGTAGTAGGAGTATATAAACGAAAAATAGTGTAAGCATAGTAATCAATGAGAAAACAAGGGGAAAGTTTACAAATGATGCGAAATCTTGATGCGGTATGAATGATGCAGTATGAATCGGATACAGCAAAATTTGCGTGTCAAATTTATTAGCATCATTGCCCTCCATTTACCAGTCAGGTTGCAAAATAACTTCGAATTTTCAGAAGAAGAATATTTAATTAAGAATTCCAAAATAAATAAAAAATAAAATAATAAATACTGTGACTTTACAGATTTTTGACAAACACTTTTGTAATGCACGAGCATCATAAAAAGTATTCCTTCATGCTAGCCATGGAACATCTACATCTAAACATCGATGTTTCAAAACATCGATGCTTTGAATTAAAACATCGATACGTCGTTCAATAACAAGCAATGTTTTTAAAGATCGATGTTTTAAAAAGTGGTTTGGTATCTTTTACGTTCTTGCGGAAAGAATTTTATTTATTATAATTAATATTTAACTGACAAAAACTAAAAGGGTCAGATCCTCACTTCACCGTACAGCAAAACGGGAAGAAGGGAGGTCATATATTGTTGTCGAGTCAAGCGTTGACCATCTCTCTGGAGGTTAAATACGAAGAAAGTCGTGGAAAATCACAAAGCATTAGGGTCATCTCTCGAGAGAGAGATAGCTGCATGAAAGTAGTGTAAAATAATTTTTTGCTTCGTTTGAGCTCATAAACTGACAATGGAATCAGTTACTTTAACTTGTACAGAACTATTATCGTGGAAAATGATTCATTCGCAAACAAATGATCGAAAACGTAAACATTTCGACCACAAAACATCAGTTTTAAAAATATAGACTTTTATTTAGCTATGTTTAAAACGTCGGCGTTGATGTCACATCTCTTCTGTCTACTTCTGACTTCTCGTATTGGATCCGGTCATTTTCGTCAAAGTCTGTGTATTGGCTTATATCTGATTCTTTGAAGCGTAAATTTTAAAGTACGCTCCATCATTTTTTTGCGCGAGTTTCAGCCTTCTCAGTGTCCTGTCCCTAAAGTGCTTGCGCGATGAAGAATAGTGCAGCCGGCTTTTAGTAATAGAAGTGAGCCTGCGCGCGCTCAACTTCCCCGAGCGCCTTCTGCCGTATAATATGGCATCGTTGGGCGAAGGCAAGAGTGCTTCACTACCGTTGCGCTCACGCACAGTGCGCCACTAAAAGTTGCGGCAACTACCGTTGCGGTTAAGCAAGTTCTCTAGGATGAGGCGCGCTGGTCTCGTTTGCGCTGCGAGGAGTTCGGGGGCGAAGGAAATGCGAGCGCGATGGGGGGCAACCCTGTGCAAGAGGCTTCTGAGACGCACAAGGAAAGGACAAAATTCAACACAATTTGCACAACTGTCAAATGTACTTCATTCAAATACAGATGGAAACAAAATGGCCAGTGCACTGTTCAGTTGTATATTTTCATATTATAGTCCCTTGTTGAGAAGGTGTGTAAACATTAGGGAATTTTCGACGTTACAGTCGGTCATAAATTCATTTAACTGTGGTATCTACTCGTCTCAATAAATACTGCAATTTTTTCTCTGTTCATTTATCGTTTCTTTCTTTCTCTGTCCCTTACAAAATTCGTTCTTTCATAAGAGTTGAAAATCTTTTTAAGGCAAGCTTGCTGGAAGCAACTTGACACATATGTTCGTTGATTTATAAAAGAGTGTAGTGTATACAAAATAATATTATGAAAGCTGCACGAAAAGTACTAGAGAATTAATTCCGAAAGGTTTCAATTTCAACTCCTACTTCAAGTTAACTGAAAATTAACATTTAATATAGAGTTCTTGATTAAAAGTAACAAAGGATCTCGCGCTTTGCGTGACTCGTTGTTTAAGATTCGGAATTCCCATCCTGACAATAGTCCGTTTCAGCTCAACAATTTAGCTCATGTCGAAAAGCAGTCAAAACCTGGAGGAATATAAAGCTTATCAGCTACAGAATCGAATTTCACTGTACTGAAGGATGTGCTTTATGACGTTTTCCCAATCCACACCAGTCCGTGGCGTCGCGCCGCACCGCAACGCTCGGAAAGAACGCTCGGGGAGAGCGCGGTGTCTGTGGTGGGAGCTTCCTCCGGGAAGTGCCCTTAAGCCCTAGGCGAAGAGAAGCAACACCGCAGACGTCCCCTCTCCTCCCCCTCACCCCGTCTCTGCTGACGACATGTCATGTAGCTGAAGGTTCTCAGCCTCAGACACACCGCTGCCAGGCAAAACCCTCATACTCCAGATTAGGGCTTGATCTCAAAAACATGCTCATCATTAAAAATAATTATCATATGTTTTTACCTCTTGCAACACATCAACATTTTTGTGTGGGGGCCTATGCATTAAGGTGTGAGAATTTTACCCATTCATTGGTTTATTTCTGAATCCCCTCTGAAATTTTAATTTTTGTTATAATCTATCCTACCAATCAATCTAATACATATTTTAAATACTTTTTTCGTTACTAATATAACAGGAAAATGTATTCGATGCGCGAGAAATGTTTGGAATAATAATTAAACAAAGACATCATAAAAATTGATTTTCTCAAAACTAGCAAACTCAATAAAGTCGAACTATGTAATGAAGTTGGCGGTAATTTTCGTTTTTTTTAATATAAAAATTGAAATGATTTTTAGTAGGCAGTACGTGTATCAACTTAGTAGAGATTCAATTCCAATTATGTGCGCACGTATATAAATTTATCATCAATGAAATAGGACGATTGAATAAATCAATAACCACAAACGAAGTTAGAACGTACACCAACAGTACCTCGAAATTATTATTAGCTTGATATGCATTTAAAGTTTCCTCTCACAAAAATGTTCATGTTTGTGATAGTAGAGGGTAGTAGCCATTTTAAATTTAATTGGATTTCTCGAAAAGGTTTTTCATAAAGAATATTTAATATTTTCAGAAAGGTTTTGAGACTAATGAAACTTTTCAGTAATGGACTTAATTTACAATATACTTCAAAGAATAGTACTGAAAATCAGCAAAGAGTAATTAACAGGTGTATTTCAAATGTTTAGTCCCTTCTAAAAGTTGATTGCTATTATCGCACACAAAGTTGCGGAAGCGTTTATAGTGCGAAGCTTGCTGTTAGGTGAAATAGTATTGTCCGTAAACGATAAGGTTCCAAGTATTTCGTAAACACGGCCCCCAATTAATAAATGTCACCCCGCTTTCACATTACTAGGTTTTCTGCTAAAAGTATGATTTAGTTGACGCAAAAGAGGATGTGAATTAATCTCTCTTCGCATGAGTGCCCAATATGGATATTTCTGAGAATTCGTTGAGCTTTTATGGTGCATTGTAATGGAAACACGTTTGTTCATGTCAGCGCTCATAGGAGTTGGCAAATTGCGATTTATTCTGTGTATCAGAGATAATTTTATCGAGAACTAACGTATTCGGAAAATTGCTATTAATTGAGGCTAAAGTATTTTGTTTCATATAGCAAGAATTACAAAAGAGATATTACTTCACAGAGGGGTTTTATTTACTAGAAATCTCTCAGTTATTTAAAGTGCCGTCAGAACAACTGGTTCAGTGCAAAAATGGATATAAATTAGAATTTTCTGGGAAGAATAAAGACATTTGGAATGAATACAGTCGAATTGTTCAAGTTTTTCCACGACATGTAAATGGAGACAGAATTATTCCTTTCATCTTTCTTAATATTTACAAATCAAAGTGTATTCAAATGTATGACCCCAGGGACCGTGTCGATTTGAACTTGAAGCGAGATACTTTACGAAAAATTAATAATATCCTTGGATTTGCGAGTAGGACTCCGAACAAAGGGTACTCCGATCCATGAAGTGTTGCTCAAAACATTCATATATCGAAAATATAATTAGTTTTTCGAACTTTTGAAATTTTGATTTTTAGATATTTTCTCCACCCGATATCGTTTAATGCTGTATAATCAATTTTATCATGAAATTGATGAAAACAGTACGTAAATTTCGTCCTTGAAAAAACTATTTGTCTACAGCCAATAGACTTTTAAATACAGCCAGCTAGTGAAACCTGCCCAAACTGGTATTCACTTTATGGTTGTTTGCACACTAAATTCATTTCATCAAAAATCAGTTCAATCGAATATTTCCGTTTTCATCAAACACGTTCATTCATACTATGCTAAAGTTACTGAGAGCTTTAGATACTATATTTTCTCTGTGCTGTTTTCTCCCATTCTTGGGGCCGTTCTCTTCCTTATCGAGGCTCCCAGCTGGCCTGCGCCTGCAGCCCTCGCCTTAATCCGGGCTGGTTGGCGTTCGCCCCTACGCTGCACTTGGGCCCGCAGCCATTGCGCCGCCGCCGCCGCCGCTGCCGGCTGCTTAACGTGGCGTTTCGCATGGAAACGGCGACCGAGGGCATCCTCGGCGGGAATCAGCCGCGCGCCGCCCCGCCCCGCCCCCGCCCCCGCGCGGGACGGTTATCGCCTCGCGTCTTCATTTGGCGCCGTCCCCGCGCGCGCTAATGTCCCCGCCGCACCTCGCTCCCCCCGCTCCGCGCACTCCTCTCCTCCCCTCCCCCTGCGTCATTATTACGCATTCCTTCGTCCACGCGCACCCCCGCAACGCGTCCCAACCTCATCCTCGCGCAACGTCATTGCGCAGCCCCTCATCGCCACGTACCATCATGGCGCACGTCCGTAGCGCGGCTCCCTCTCGCCTCATCGCCTCCCACCTCCTCCCCCTCCCCACAGCACGCCCCTTCCGCGCACTCCCCTCCCGCACCCGCGCCCCTTCGCGCGCTTCCCCTTCCGCTCCTTCCTCGCGCGTACTCTTTGCGCATCGCTTCGTGCGCGCTAGGAATTGTGCAATCACTAGCGTATTGTCCTAGCTCGCACAGTTTGGAAATTTCTCCGGCTGCTCGAATACTTCGCACATCCAGCATACTCTCTTCTCCTCCCACTCCCTCACGCTTTCCCTTCCATTTCTCTCCTTTCCCTCCCTTCCCTTGTCCCCTCTCCACCCAGTCCTCGTTTCGCTCGTGCATTCGCCCTCGTGAATGCCCCTCGCGTGTACCATTCTCCGGTGATTCGTTTCTCCTATTTTCCCTCTCAGAACTCCCCTCTACTCCCTCGTTTCGAAGCTTTGGATTCGGCCTCTGTTTGCGCCCGTCTATGATTCGCGAATTCTCTCCCTTTGCAGCAGCTTCGTTCCTATTTTCCTAATTTAACGCGTTTGTCATATTGTCCTTCCTTGTCTGCTCTTCTTAGACTAGGCAAACCACATAATTTAGAAATGAGTTTTAATACTCGTATGTGCTGTTAAAATACTGATGAAAGCAAAATTGTGAAGGTGCGTTAATAAAACGAGTTTGTGACAAAGGATTTATTGGTGAAAGGTCTTCTCTGTGAAAAGCTACGTTCTATTTGTAAACGCAGGTAAATATTTAAACAAGTATTGCATACAAACTCGTATATCTGTGCCACTTCTTCGTCTTCTGCCTTCCGCGTCTACACTCCGGCTTTCGAAGTCACCCAATTTCCCCCATAACCCCAACCCCACCCTGCCTGCAGCAGCGCGCTCTACGGTCGACGCGATAACTGGCGCGAGCTCCGCGTGCGCGCATTATTTCGGATTGCACGCCAGATGGAATTAGAGATTTTGTTTCGATCATTGATTTGCGACAGCGGTAAATTAATAACTGCCGTCACGGGACTTTCATTACTAGCGGATATTGGCTTATTTCTTGGTACGATGCGCCGCCCGCCGCCGATCCTCGCTCGTTACATTATTATTCTCTTTTGCGGACTTTTTTTCATCATTTGGGGATTGTGCGCTGTGTGAATCTGTCCATTGGAACGTAGATGAAAAGGCGTTGCAACTGGCTCATGTGATGTTATTGCGGGAGAATAGTGTCTGTTCGGTCGCTGTAATAAATTAAGGTTTTGACGTTGCGTTTTGCTCGTCAGATTTATTAAAACTAATGTTGAGGTTGATTATTAGCATTCAATGAATTGATTGTTTATGCTGAGAAAAAATATTTTTTTTATTTCTCAGAAAGACAGATTTCTTAGAAGTATAATGACTGAAACTAATTATAGTATGTTTCCTATAATTGATTCGTTGAAATGTGTTATTTTCGCCATATATTTTATTTCCTCTCTTCTAAATAGATATATGCATGGCACTTTGTCGTAAGTATAGTTAAGACATATATTAGAAAAGTTAACGATGCGGTTTGGCCTCAGAACCAAGGTCTCCATATATTTCCTGTTGGAGGACTGATCGCTCAATTGATTCCACAGGATTGTCACGACCCAGTTGGAACGACGTCTCCGAAGATATCTCCTCGAGAAACTTCTTTTATTAGTCTTCTGTCGAAGCTAAATTAATGACGGGCTAGTCGCTAATAGCATGCTCTGCTGCCTGGTTATTTATAATTGGGATCACAGTCTTCAAACTATGTACCTTCTCATATAATGATATATAACTTGGATGTTCCATTATAATATTATCTAGGCTTTAGAATGAATTTTAACTATTTTGAACGACATAAACAATATATTATTATGTTAATTATCGTACTCATTCATATATTTAAATATTTTAAAACCTTTACCAAGCTTAACTTATATGTTCAATACTTATAGTATGTGCAAGCGCAGACGAACATATGCGTACAAATCAAAGCCAGTTTCAGCTGCGCTACTTGCATAGTTGCTTCCCCTCTGGTGTCAAAATTCGTTCCGTAACGGCTGAAAAACGAGCTCTTCACGCCCTTAACGCCTCCACATTCCAAACTATCCGAGACGGGAATAAATCTTCAAAAACTCGGCGGCGCTTTGTTCGATTCCGGGGAAGTGCCCTGGCTGGCAGCGGCATCGCCTGCCCCTTCGCCCGACTGCCGATGGCACCGATTTCGCCCGCCACCGCAGCCCATTACTTCCTCGTGATGAATTCTGACAAACACCGATAACTTGCCGCGAGAGTTGGCGAAAGGACGGCCCGGAATATGGCGCACGTTTCCCCATAATTTCTTGAAGCCGGCCGTAACGCTCCTTTCGCGATAACTCGCACCCATTACGGGCGCAAATATCGCTGCCAACGCGATGATGCATGCTCTTCCAGCAATTATACGGGCTGTGCGGTGGCGTTGGGAACGTCATAGGGCATCGCGAGTGCGCGAAGGCCCCGCTACGAGCACGCCCTTGCGGAGGCGCGCGAAAGTGACTCGAATGTGATGGACTCGAAAATGAGCACTCGTCGCCTGTGAATGTACGGTGAGAAATTTCATAAAGCGGAGTTATACTTGTGATCTTTTCTCCTGAATGTTAAGCAATTTCTACACACAGGTGTTCGGCAGGTACATGAAATATCCTTGACTGCGAAGGAGTGTGACCTCCAGAACACATGCGCATGAGGTGTTGCCTAACTATCAGGGGCAAGTTTTACATTTGTAATTTCTTTACACATGTAACAAAACGTAATGTATGTACACATGTGACGGAGTGCAAATGTTACGTGCGTAGCACCGTATATAAAGTTAACCAATGTATGTTTATTGGCAAAAAGTGATTTTCGACCGCCCTACACGACGTAGAAGTTTGTAACATTTATTCTGAGACACTCTGTTCGCGACTGCGAAATGGCTGCCACTAAAGGTCCCATTCCGCGACCGCGCCTCACTGCCTGCTTTCTGCGCGCCCGTACATCACGCGCATTGTGTCCCGAACTCGGAACTTCCCTTCGGGCTGTTCTCCGCCGGCTCACATCGGATCCTTCTTCTTCGTCGTCTTTTTTCGGCGGGCGAAACGCGGCGCGTATATCTGACAATGGCGGGTCCGCCTCCATCTTGGGAGGAAAGGAAGGGAGTGGAGGGGGGAGAGGGGAGGCGCCTGGCGTTCGGTGACCTGGAACCGCAGCACAATCTGTTCGTTATCAAGGCCGCCCCCCCCTGCCGAAAATGTTAGCGGGCCCTTTCCAGGCCGCCGCGGAGGGTCGACGGTCGTTGAGTGGGTGTAGCGTCCCTATTCGTCGCTGTACTTCCAGGCGCTTGGAATGCAGCCAGCCGCCGAGGTCAAGAGGGCAATTGAATGGAGCGAGGCGCCTGCAATTGCACTTCTATGGACGGTAATCGAGGGGGACAAACTGTTGGAGTTTCCAACTTCGACTTTCATTCCTTGGGAATGTGACGAAGTAATTTGTGGGCACGCGTAAATTGTCTTTCGACTTATACTTTCTATACCAATCTATGAAACCGACTGAACGTCTTCAATAATCTTGCCTCTTCGACGTTTCCCCCATTTACTTGATAAACTTTGTGTTAGATGTGGTCACTGTGACCACACAACAATTTTCTTTTCAATCTTTTTTGGAACTGTTCCAGTTAATTGTGGAAGTAAAATTTGATGGAAATATTGTTTTATATACTATAAAGTAAAGAACAGTATTTTTTTTAAATATCATCGTGACTTCCATTTTCTGTAAGTGTCCAAATATTTCTACTACTTTCTACCGTGTTTATTAAACCCCTTTTCTTACTTGATCTCTTTCTTTTTTTCCCCTTGAGAAAATTGCAAAGGGTGACGATCTTACGTAAATTCTAGCACGTAGTTGGTATTGATTTCCATTTTCGCCGGAATACGTCGTGTCGGTCGGAGACCTTGTGAGCAGCTCTAAGCTGCCAGTGTGGATGCCTAAGGAGGGCCGGGGCGCGACGGGAGGCGAGGACATCGCGACCTCCGGAAGTCGGAGGGAGGAAGCCTTCCACTCCAGAGGTGACGCTCCCTGCGACGAAGAAGCAAACCGACCCTCGCGTCGTGCGGGACCAAGCTTTCCACGTTAGACCCGTCAGCGCCAACTTGCAGTTGCGTGCAATTCCGCATTACAAAGGTTTTGTGATCGTTCTTCAAATTAAAATACAAGGGTTAGTCTAATGAAAAGTTTTCTACAAATTGCAAACGCGATTAATTTTTCTGGGTTTTCGAGAATAGTTAGCGCGAATTGATCCGTTGTGAAGGAGAATTGTTGTGGTCGGCTGCTCAAACCGAGTTTTCTCTAGTTGCTTCGGTCAACACTAGGCAAATGGCGGAGCAATACCTTAACAAATTGTCGTGGACTGCGCGCGATCTTCCTTTATTGATTCTAGTGCCCCTTTTTCCCTTTACCACACACAAACTTACAGGCACTTCATTACAGCGCATGTGGGGAGCCCAGACGAGAGCTCCGAGCTTATTTGGCTGGGGCGATGCCTCACTGGGGGAAAGACATGGAGGAGAAACCCCTCGCAATCCGATGTGTCGGAGGGCGCAGAATCCCTCCTTTGGAGGAAGAAGGAACGTCGCCGCCATCTACCTACAACGCCTGAAACACGAAATACACTCAGTCACTGATTTTTTTTCTGAAAGTTGGATTTCGCATGCGCTCGACGTTACAGACTTCACAGGAAGGGGCGAGCAGACCACTACGTCCCGCCAGTCCGCTCAAAAGATACATTGGTCTGAAATCTTAATTTCACTAGATGTGATTCTACACTCCACTTCATTGGTTTTTTGGAAGCGTTAGAACGCATTCAGGGCTCCACGAGCCACTGATACGAGCCACTGCCACAGCCACGAGAAACTCGCAAAATGGGAGCATCCTGACTGTGTGTAGCTTATGATTCTGTTGATCTTCCGACAGAGGGAACTCTGACTGACTGAGAGGAAGGACTGCCGTCTCCATGGCCGAAATGATGCGTCAACCCGTAATTTCCTGGTGGTCACGGCAATAGCCTTTCGTTTCCTGGTGTCACGCGTCGGGGCAGCGCTGCCTGCGACGCCACTGGCTGAGGCCCAGCGTCCCGCGTCCTGTTCCGCTCCGTGGAACCTCTAATGGCGCCAGAAATAGAGCCGCGCACTTCTCCAGCAGCGCGTGCAGACCAAATGAGTATCCAGTGTTCGAGATCAAAGCCAGTACGGCTACGGACTGGCCGTTGAAGGAAGTTCTGTAATTGTCCTATTCTGACAGAACTGAAGCTCTAATTTACAATTAATTCTCGAGAGTTCTCTATTAAGGTTTTAGTTTCGTTGATTTGATTATGAATGTTTAAGAGATAAATGGGATGTGTAAATTTGAGCTCATAAAGATTCACAATCAGAGATGCGTATTTTTTTATTAAAGAAACAAACATCCTTGATGGACTGAAGCTTGCGGTTCCAGTGGCTCTTCCAATCCACATTCAATTAAAGTACGTCAATGTAGTCTTACACTATATGAGTTTTACCCACTCACCGAAAACCCACTTACACTATATGAATCGCTTGTTCTTCTCTCTGGAACATCACTAACGTTTGCAGTAATTTGATTTGCAGGAGTAGCTCAAAGTATATGTGATTTCACATGTTGATTGGGGGGTCTTTATCATTACTTTCAGATTTGGTTTTACATTTTCGAAACTATTATGAATGTCTCATATTCAAAACGTTTCACCCACCGAATAAAGGGAATTCGTCAGAAGCAAGATGAGGTACGTAGAACTACGTTATGGAGATTAGGAACTGTAGGAGGCATCGTTATTCGGGAGGGTAGTTACTAACCCGTGACCCCCCCCCCCCCTAACCATTCGCACAAGAAGGCGCGCGGAGACGGGAGCAGAGCGCTCAGGTCTCCGAGCAATTCGCCCTCGGCCTCGCCGCGCCTCTGGCAACAGGTTTTGCGCGAGCCCGCAGGGGTCGCGCGGCAACCTGAGCCCAACGAGCTGCTAATGAGTGATTATGCGTTCTTGCCCGCCCGTCCTCACCCCTGGGGATTTATGGGCGCGTGCGCGGCGGGCGGCGCGGAGGGCGCGCTGAGGGCTTGTCCGCAACGTGGCTCTTACTGCCTGCCAGCCCGCCGTTGCCCCCTCTCGCCACCTCCCCCGCCGCCATCAGCCTTTTATTTCTCCCTCTCCGCCCCTCTCCCTTATCACCATCGCTTTGCGTTTTCTCTATTTGATATCCCGTAGTTCCATTCCTTTGGACGTCCTTCTCCATTCCCTTCAATGCCATTCCCACAGACATTGTTGCCTGCAGATCCTCTTTCGCCTCCGCCTGCCCCAACCGATCCTGACGGTTCCTGCCGCGCCGTCCTCACCACTGTCCTTTTCCACACTGCCGTCGCCGCCCCTGTCGCCCCCTCCGCCACCGGAGGCTTATCAGCCGTGGGCAGAACCCTGGGGGACGCCCGCCTGCATTCCGAGCGGGGGGACGGGCACTCTTTCATCTGTGCGCGGCCTGCAGCCCCCCGCCGACTTTTAAATTGCGTCTCTTGTGCCTTATCGAAGTTCCCATCCCCGGCAGGACGCCGCACATTGTTTCTCGGGCGACACTTACTCATATGTCGAGTTTTTTGTTTCTGAAACACGAGTAAAATATTCATTTCGAAAAACGTCATTGTAATATTTGTCACGTATGTTGTCGGACACAAATTAACACATGGTTTGCGTACATGTGTGTCATTCGTAAAATTAGTGTTTCGTAGTAATATAATCTGTGATGTTGATCGCCTCTACCCTAATAGACAATTATTGGTGAGGAACTGAATGGTGATAACACGAAGTATTCGCATGGATTTAGTATCTGACATCTTTTTTCATTGCCTTTGATTTAGTTATGACAAAACTACAAATCGTTAAAACTACGAATGCCAGTGCTCCCATAAACCGCAATGTGTCGCAATAGAACTCTGTGCAAAACAGTTCAATTAGGAACTCAATTATTGGAATATTGGTAACGAGATATGACCAATCAGCTTTCCTCAACAGATTGTAGTACTGTGGGTATTTAAAGATTTTATGCATTGAGGTCTCTGCTTTTGCGAGATACAACGATAACGATTGCCTTTATGCCGCCAATGAGACTGGGGCGGGTGCTTTTACCCTGATCAAATTGAAGACCGGAGAAGTCGCTACTGCGACAACGAGCACTGCAATTCCCCGCGCTTTTCAACTGCCCCAGTCCAACTCCGCCTTCCCTTGCATACGCCTTCTGCCCGCCAACGACCCCGCAGCATCTCTGCCCTACCTTACCCTTCCTCCAATCCTGCCCCGCCCCGCCCCCGCCCTTGCCACCCACTGGGCCGCAGCGCGCCCTCTGTGTGCCGCCGGCGCCCCCGCCCCCGCCCCGCCTCCTCCCCGCCCCCGCCGGCCGCGCTAGGAGCAGACGGAGCGCACGCTCATTTCCTCTCAAATCGAAGCGGACTAATTCAAATTGCTTGTTAACTCGACGCTGATTTGGCGCGCGTTAACTCGTTAAATTGATTTCTTTTCTCGTTACGTCGCGCTTCGCCGACCGACGCTACCGCCACATCGCGTCGCCGGACGCCGCGCCTGTGACGTCGCCCCGTGGCCGAGCGACCCGGCGCGCCGGTCTGCCCTGCGACCTTCTGCTGCCTCTCCTCACAGGGGGCGTGGCCAGTGCGACGCTGTGAACCAGTCCTGAGGATACGGGCCTTGCGGTGGACGGCATACCAACCAGGCGTGGACTTAACCCACTGCGCGGAAAGGGGTATCGAATTGGCAAGAGCACATCCCGTCATATCGGCTCCATGCTACCGAGAGCTTTTTCCAGGAGATGCTCTTAAACTTTCGGTCTGGAGAGGGCAGAGAGCAGTCTTTGCAATCCCATCTATTAGTTGTCCACCGACTTTGAATCATATTGCTGTGTAAAGCAGATGCTTTATGTAATGATGTTATAATATTCTTCTAGGAATATTCATTCCCTCTGTGATCCCTTTGTTGCTGTGTAGAAATTCATGTTCCCGTTAACTCCACAACATTTTCTCATTAACTTACATGTGATGGTAATCCCCACATTAGAAAACGTGTGATTAAGCATTCATTAGTACTTTTTGCTTGGACACCTGACTGCATCTATTACACTTTCCTTGTTTATCACATGAAAGATTTTTTTTTAAATTCCCATTTCCAATTTTCTAAAACAGAATTTTAGGGCCGAGGGTGTGACGTGCAAATGGTCCGCGAAGCCTAAGAACGAGTGGTTAGTTCACTGAGAAAAATAATCGTTAGAAGCCAACATATTCCTGAATGTTGCATACAGGCAGTTGATGAAAAACTGCACACGCAGGTGCTTAGTTTGTTGTAGAACAGTGGACCTTTAGTTCACAACTACATACTTCATTCACGTATTCAGGCCTCAGTCCCATCTACTGTTTCCCGTACTTTCCACGTGGTAGCGTCGTAGGGACGTGCTTATTCTTTGGGGCGAGTGTGGGTGTGGGCGCGCCCGGGCGACGTGGGCTTGGGGCGCAGAGAACGCCGCGCCGTGCGTTGCCGCTTCCGGATCCATCCGTCACGCCCGCCGCAGAACGCGCTCGCCCGCCCACGCCCACCGTCCGCCCGCTTCCCCTCCGCCGCCGCGGCCCACGCCGGCTGGTGGTTCTGCGCCGGCTGAGTTAGGTCAACGCCTGCATTGCTACCTTCGCTGCAGCGTCTCGGGGAAGTTACAGGTTGGACACATCGATGCCAGGATGATGACCGATAGACATTCTTCCATATCTTTCATGTTTTATTTCTCTTCACAATTTTTTACTATTACTAGCTACAAGTTGAAACATTCTAATTTATTCTGTTGTGTTACATGTTTCACTTAAAAACTTTTCAACAATTTACATTTTACATTTTCCTCGATAACTACTAACACGCTCTCTTGTTAATTAATGTTGGTTTGACATTTAGATGTCTTAGAATTTACATGTATGAGTATGTTTCGTATCTAATAAACTTGCGTGCAGCAACAGTTTAAGCTCCCGTAGGGGGCCGAGAATGTGGATTTTTCGAATAATTTCCGCTGCCAGTGGGTTCGACTTACCTGACGTCGCTGTCTGTCCACGCCACTCTTGAGATAATGTCAAATAAAACACTTAAAATGAACAATAGATCATACATTGTTTGTAAGGTGTGGTCTGGATGGCTAATCAATGGGCAAGCAGTTACCTGCTCCGCTTTTGCGAATATTTACTTCTGTATTCTTGATCCACCGATTAATTATTACTAATACCTTCCCCACGGTTTCACCAGTCTTATAATCTCTTGGAAGCGATTCAATACATTAACAAGAGATTTGCTTTAAATACCGCGACATAATCGTCATGCGGCCATATCTTTCCAACTCCAGCCAGCGTCCCTCAAAACAAACCTCCCTCCATATCAACCCATTACATTACTCAATTGTTACTTCTCGTGCGAGTTGATACACTGGTTCCAAGTTCTGTTATCATTGTACAATGATGTACTTTACGACACTACACATTTTCTGAAGCATCAGTCCCCCTTCCCCCTCCACACCGTGTCCCATCTCCCGCCCCGTACCCATAACTTCTCCACGTGAGTCACCGGCCGCGGGCACCGCCCTTTGCGGGTGTCGCCCGGCGCAGCGCGGGCGTGGGTGTGGGCTTACTACCTCCTCCGGAGAACACGCGCTCCCGTCTGCGCTCGGTAACGGGAACACCCCCCCCCCCCCGCTCCGCCCCGCTCCACTGCGCCACACCCGCGCCGCTTACACGTGTCGTGATCAAGATGCCCTCCTTCCGGCGTTCTCCCGCCGCGCCTACACGTGTAGCTGTATAATGTGTCATATTCACTTTAAGAGCGCGACTCCAGTTGGGATGCGTGATATATGGGAGCGGTGTGGGTGAGCAGGACGGAACAATGTATACGGAGGAATTTTAGGTTTGTTCCCGTTCAGGTCTCTATCTCTCCGGTGTATCGCCGGTCTGGACTTGTTTCTTTATACCTGCTTCCTCACTGATTTCCAAATTTTCGTCGTAAACTTTTTAAATGTGTTTCTAACCCAGAATAGGACATTGTCTTTCTGAAACTAACGGGACGAGCAATGATATATCTTCCATCTGGTATCAAGATGAATCATTCTGTCATATTTAATTTAATGTCTGAATTTTACAAAGATCGGAACGAATAAATGTAAACGAAATCCAGGAGCGTCGTCAGCGTTTAATCATTTTAACAGATAAATGCCACGCATCGCAGGTGGGAACGTTTTCTGACTCGTACGTCATCATATCAGGGGCCGCTTTGGCTTTTTTAGGCATGCTGCGACTTGCCTTATACAGGATGAACCGGAAATGTACCGACGTTTTTCGCGGGGTGACTGCTGAGTGGTTGTGGGAAGAAATAGTCTTACAAGTGTGCACCGAGAAAAGGCAATTTAAAAAAATTAAGATTTAAACTCGTTAATTCCTCTACAGTGGCTTATGGTGACAAGGCGACAACACCCTCCATGTCATCACACCTTCAGTCGCGATCATCATTGAGAGTTGTAAGCACGACTTTAATGAAATGAGAGGCGTTTAACTCTGAAAATAATATCATTCTCCAAGTGCGTTTTAAAACTTATGTTCGAAGGATCTTTCCATCTCATTTGCGTTCCAGGATCTCCTTAAATGTGTCGGTAGAGTTCATGGTCGCTCTTTGTATGAAATCGCTTCGACATAAATTGACGAATCAAATTCTCCACGTCCGACTTACGGTGGCCGTTGAGTACAGATTCACCCTGTACACACTGACGAAATAAATTGACGAATCAATTTGACGTCGTACGTCTCATGGCGGTCTCCGACGACGGCTGCGGCGGCGAAATCGCCTTGCCGGTACCTAATGGATAAAACATGGCCTCGCGCAAGAAATAGCTCTTCGTACATTGTACGGTCGTCCACATCCCGTCCCGAGAATTATGTTTGTGTGCGTAGCGAACGGATTCGTCATGGGAAACGCGGACCCCAAAAAGGGATCCACCCCTATTGTGGCGGCGAGGTATTTATTTTTCTCGTGATTTCTTAACCGAGAAATTAACATTTTTTGTGCGCGCGGTGATGAATGGCTTCCATAAATCTGGAGCTGCGGAGGCGCGCGACCCCAGGGTGGAGAGACTTGGGAAAGGAGGAGGGGAGGGGGCCGATGCGGAAGGCGAGACTCGCAAGACCACCGCGTGAATCGCGTCCGCAGCGACCGAGAACACTCCGTGCCGCGCAGATGCCTCGCCGCGTGAATTGCAAGTTCAAAGCGGGTAGCTGACAGGTGACCTCCTACCTGTCGATGTTTATCGGTTTCATTGTAAACAAAATTAACTCGTCTAAATTATTAATCATGCGTACATCTTTTGCTAGCATTCGATGATACTCTTATACAAAAAATAAAAACAGGACTAGCGATTCTTTAACTGTAAAAACCGTAGTCCCTTTTTCCGTCAAATATCTTGTTAATGTTTTCGTCTTTCAGTTAGTGAGGTCGAAAATGTCTACAATACGGCTCTGTTGCGTTTGTCATTGTAGAGAATATCAGCTGAATCATTTTGGAGAAAATCAGTTGCACACGTGACACTGCAGAATTTTGCGTCTTTCCAGACATCATAATCCCCGAAGTAATCTAAAGCTATTTGTCACGGAAATATTCAAATTTATTGCTATAAACATGCTTAAAGTAAATTACAATAATCCAATCCTCGTTTATTTCCAATTGCACTCTAGTCATGTACTGTGAATTTCACCTTCGTAATACTATAATACAGAGCAAAGTTGGACCATGAATGGCAGTTTGGGTACCGTGAAAGGGATCGTCAGGTACCATCTAAGGCTATTTGTAAATGGCAGTTCTTACTTCATGTTCCTACACAGTGCCACAAACATTCGTTTTGGTATATTGAATAAATTTGAATACAATATATAGTTTTAAAGAAGAATTCAGTTCACCCCAATCTAAGTTCAGAACACTCATGTTTACATCTCAAAATATTCTTCTCGTAGTTAACATTTTGGTCTACAGTGGTTTGAAATAACGACACGTTCGGGTAATGCTGGCTGTTTTATTTATAGAAACCTAGGGTTCTTCTCCTTTTTATCTTTTTTACTTTGTGTCTCTCCCTCACATAAAACTATTGATATGCCAGTGCCGAAAAGAGATTTTCGCCCTTCGGTGTATCGTAATACTATAGATACATCGTTTTTTGAAGAATGTTTGTCGTCATCCGCGGCTCGCGCCTTTGTAGCGGCCAAGGCCCTCTCCGTTGGACGCCGGGCGTCGCGGCCCCCTGCGCCGCGGCAACCGGCCACTGCCCGCTGGGCGCCATGTTTATTTCATGACGGTGCGCGCGGCGCACGCGCGAATCCGAACACGGCGCCGCGCCCATGGGCACGGCGGGACGCTCCGCACCCGTGCACAAGCGCAAGGCCGGTTTAATTACTTCTGCCTTCGACTACTCCAGACTGTAGGCATTTCGGAACGTTATCGGATATTAATCCCGCACGGCTGTAGACAAATCTCATTCGTCCGAGCTTATTGTACACGTTAAAGGGTTCTCGCAGTCGCCTACAGAGAGCTCTGCGCGCTGTGCCGTGACAGGTCGGAACTGTCGTAAGATAGGTGAACTACAACAGGTCAGAACAAATATGAATTCAGAGATTATGTGGATGATTCGATGGCAAACAAAATGTCTACCGCAAACGTTCTCCTGTAATCGATAGAACATAACACTGCTCTAATTCAAAATCTTCGTGTGCAAGAAACATTTTGTTCTACTCGTAATTCTATTTTAAATGAAATTTGCTCACATCAAGTCTAGAGTCAACTCTTTCGAAAATAAATATTACCAATTGTTCTAATTCCTTAATTAATTTTTCCAAAAAGTAAATCTAGACTATGTTTGTAATACATTTTTTTGCTTACTTGTTTGTCGTTAAAGTTATAAAATATATAATCAATGAAGTAAAATGTACAATAAACGTAACATTATTTCAAAAAATAAACTCTTTTTAAATGTTTTCGTTTAGTATTTTTAAAACATCAGTTTCAGAGACGTAGAGAAAATATAGAATTCTAATCGCGTAGAATGGCTATTATTCACTCGCAGAAATTTCCACACTCGATCCTACGTCGCTCGTGTCATAAACATTCATCAATACTATGAATATATACCGTGAATAATAGCTATCATTCTAAGCTCGTTGAATAATATACTATTCTTAATACTGTACTGTTATACTTAGTGAACGAAACAAACCAGAGGAACTGAAAGCTACTTTTAAAGATCGTTGTCTATCAAGGCTTTCCATAGTCATCCATCCATAGAGAACAATCTAACAAATGAATTGTACCTAAAAATGGAGAGTAAGTGTTCCTATTAAAAAAATATTTCTTTGAAATTTAATTATAAGAATGTGAAAATATGAAATTATTGAAATCACACACGGACGATATGACAAATAACGAACTTTTTTTAATGTAAATGTCAGGTATGATCTTGGATTACGTACTTCAAGCGAGACCTTTATTTAGTCAGTAGAGGCCGAATGTCGTGAATTACTACGAGTGTTATGGTCCTTAACGCAACTGCAAGCCCCACTAATAGTATTGAAATAATAAATACATTTATTGAAAATTAGAATGAAAATAATTTAATCTTTGCTGTTTAAAACCATAGTTCACAATTATTTTTACATGTTTATGAACCAAATAATTGTTTGTTGTAACTGAAATAGCAAAACGACGCGCGATAACGAGTGCGGGTGTAACTGGCGAGAGCAATGCAACGGCGTGCTCTGGAAGATTTATGCGTCAGGGCAAATTGGTTGTGTTTTTTCAAGCTGCTCGTCCACATACTGCAGATTGTTTAGAATCTATCTTTTCTAAAATTGTTTGGAAATAGTATAGGGGTCTTTAGTGTTAGCAGTCTCACCGGCATCTGTGATGGAAAATTATCTTGTTGTGTACAAGTTCGTATTTTAACATTACAGTATAGAAGAACAGAAATCTTATTCAGATTTTCGTGTAAAATTTTCATATTTCTCTCATTTTTTCTTTTTGTTTATGTAATCAAGTTGATTGACCTTGATTTAGTCCAGTAGGGCTAGAAATTTCTATATTTTCCAACTCTTGATACGTAGTTTCATCCCAGCAACCTGAGCTGATCAAATGATAGAGTACGCTGAATCGCATTCGGAACTGCATTAGTCTATCTTAGGACCGCTACATTAGGTTTAGTTCTACATGCTTCCCGAATCGCTTTTACTTTCATACGAAAGTAAAAGCGATTCGGGAAATGCAGTGCTTATTATGTTCCGATTTCTTCATGCGTGAGGTTTATCAAAAAGGTTTCGCAGGCACGATTTGCAAATAACGAAAGCACATCCCATTTTGCTCGAACAGACAATACGAATTATGATTTTTCAAAGCGAAACGGCGAGAGAGTAGGATGCGAGCAGACGTCCGTTGCAGGTGATGTGATTTTAACACCGTCTGCTCCCTCGTTCTCTGCGCGTTTCATTTCATGCGCCGCGAGCAGCCCGCGGCGTGGGAGTGTCGATTCCCTGCGGCCAGCGCGCGCGCGCGCTTCGAGAAGCTCTCTGAGCCTTTCGGGGGCGTGGCTCTTCAAAAAGCGCTGGCGGGCCCTTTGGAAAACGGTGCGCTCTGACGGTGGCAATCTGCGGCACCTCCTGGCGCCCAGGGCCAACGCACGCGACCAATCATCAGATTCTCCCTGGCCGCCACCACGCCCATTCTGCCTCCTTCGCCGGCGTTACACCTCAGTTGCTTAGGCGGCACGGGTGCACAAGTAATGTGCCTGTGATTGGGAGTCCCTAGGGTTCTACTCCCGACGGTGGCAGGAGTTTCCACTCTAGCTACATAGCTAGGTCGAATTCAGCAGCTGTCTGGGGGAGAATTCTAGCGCCCGGCTGCTCTGATTGGTAGATTCCCGTGGTTTTTGCGACCAGCACCAGGTGAATACCGAGGCAGTACCGTAACTAAAGGACCACGGACTTTGTGCGTCTCGCTTCCTCGTCCTTGCCGTATCCTCACGCCTTTCTTACACATCACCATTAGTGGATACGAATATGAGATGGATTTTTTTGGAGTATTCATATAAATGTATATTCACATTTCCTTACAGAGCAAGTCTTGGCAATTGCCATTGTAAAATATCTGGGATTCTATTCCATTCAAAGACGAGGATATCACCATATCTTGTAGTGTACCCTACTTGGAATTGCGACAGAAAATTAAAAACATAATTTTTTTGCGGTCCTCAGCTGATTAGACTTTAAAATAGTGTATAACACACTAGGACTACTCCATTTCTTCCCCCGTCGTCACTGCCTTCATCAAGTCGGATACCTTCATATCATCATCACCTCCACAACATACTACCCTCATCACCACTGTCAGCTCCGCTCACCTTCGTTCATTGCCCCAGTTGGACCAACGCACCGGCCCGGCGCCGTCTGCCGGGCGCCCGTCCCCGCCCCGCGGGTAAGCCACCGCCCTTGGCTGAGAGGGAAGCCAATGCGGGCGAGAGGTGCATTAGATATTTCTGCGAATAAAAAGACGGCATCGCCCGCGTGTGAATATTTTACCTGGAATACTTTTGAACCGGTGCCGGGCCAGGCGCGTGGGCGGGGGAGGAGGGGAGGAAAGGGCCGGGGCCGGGTAGGCGGGAGCTCCGCGAGCGCTCGTGGCGGTCCCCGCGGGCGTCCATACCTCACTTGCGTGCGCTCCGCTCCGCCGATCAAAGGGCGCGCGAGGCTCAAAAGGCGCACGTTGGGCGGTGGGCGGGCGGCCCCGCCCCCTCCCACCGCCCCCGCCCACGCCCACGCGATCCCGTCCGTCCGCACGGTCCCAGCAGGGCTCGGACGCGGCCCGGCCGACCTCGCCGGCGCTGCTCCTTAGGCCCCGTTAGCCCTCGCGTGGCTCGAGGCTGGGCGCTGGCGGTGAATTGCTCTCTCCGCTTCCCTTCTGGCCACCCAGAACCCGCGTTTTCCTGAGGTCTAGTTGCCGCCTCGCTCTCCGCCCGTGGGTTGACGCAGCCAACTCTTGGTATTCTATTCGGCTTCCGTTGTTTCAATTCGGATGGTACGTCAGTTCTCGACTTTCGTTTCCCTCCATCTCGTCTGTTGTCGCACATCCCGTTAACGATTCTAGCAGTCTTGGATTCAGTTCCGTCTCCCCTCATTATTGATTACGTTTTCCAGCGTGTCTGCTCCTAAATCCTTGCTGTCCTCAAGGTCCCAGGCGTACTCGTTCTTTCCTGATCCTTACATATCATTTTCTCCTGATGACAGTCGTCATCTTTGTGTTTGTTCTTTTCTCTTCTCATTGATCGCCTGTGCTACCTACCTTCGTTATAACCCTTGCCTCGAGTTTCGTGTGTCATCGTTTATATTGCCCTCTGCACTCACCGCTCACTTTGCCCTTCTCCTTTTCTAGTCGTCGCCGCTGATGCTGACTGAATTAAAACATCCCAGCGGCAGATATGCATGGAAATTTTTACTTACTGAGGAGAGTTTTTAATGGGATTGTGGACTGTTATTGAGAATCGTATTGGAAACCGATAGTCAAATGATTCAACTTGAACGAAGTGTGTTTGACTTCTATATTGAAATTTTATAAGAGTACCAAATGAAACATTGTTGCTTTGCCAGTTATTTCTTCCCCTATATATATATATATATATATATATATATATATATATATATATAATATGTGTGTGTGTCTAAATGTGTTTAGATTGTTTCTTTCTATTGTGAAAAACTAACTGTCTATGTCTTGTTTCAGGTGAGTGCCCATTGACCTCTGAAGAATGGTGAGTTCACCTCATCTCGCAAATTAACAGATACTTATGCAAACTGACTGCATAACTCAACAGCTGCCCTGTTAAAAGTATTTGTGAGTTACTTAATAACTAAAATCAATAAACTCTATTAAGAGTGTCGCCGAATAAGTTGCAAAATTTAGGATTTTGGATTATTTACGCTATAAACTATGATGCTAATACTTTGCGTTATGTAGAAACCCATAAAATACAATTTGAGCGACAATTCCATATTTTTTACTGATTTATGGAAAATATTCAATTTATAAATTTATCGAAATTCGTTTTAATAGATTCGCCCTTTTTCTGTTTTTGAGGAAGGTTTCAATTTTTTGTTATATTTCCGTTCTCTGTTTAGTTGCGTGGTGTTCTCTAACTTCTTTTTATCTTCATGTCAACAGTTCGAAAGAAGCCTACCTTTTAAGGCACTAGTTTACATTTTCTTAAAATATTCATTTCAGCCTAATACATATTTTGTAAATTTATTCATTGAAGACAATTTATAGCTTCATCGTGAAAAACTCACACTACGATATTTGTGTATAAAATTTTATGATAGTTCACCATACGTCGATTTTACCTTGTTGGCACATATCTTAAAATCGGAGCCTGCTGGAGCTGTCAAAGCACGCGACCCCACCTCTTCGCTCGTGCGCCCTATCCTACATGCCTCCCGCCTTTCTCCCATTCTACCCACACTCTCCCGTCTCTCCTCTCCCGCTCGGCTTCCCCCCGCTCTACCCGCTTCCTGCCAACTTTTATCGATTTCCTCCCCGCTCCCAACTTCCCTCCTCGCTCCCACCCCCATCTAGTCCCCCTGCAACTCCCACCCAGCTGCTTCCCATCTCTTACTCCTCTCGCGCCCCGCTCGGCCACCCTCGGTCCGTCCCGTATCCCCCCCTCCGCGTATGCTCCCGCGCCCGCCCCCTGCCCCTAAGCGCCCACACCCCCGCCCCACGCGGATTCGCGCCCTCCGCGGCTCCCGCTGTCGCGTCCGCCATCTCGCCTCCGCCGCCGCTGCTTATGTAAATGGCTACTTGGCTTTTTATTTCGTGTGACGCGGCGGCGCGGCGCGGCGCGGCGCGCTTCTTTTCGGAACCGCACGAGCCCGCCGCCTCGCTTCCCTCCCTCTCCCCCTCGCCCTGCTGCGCGCCGCGCCGCGCATACATATTTATGGCGCCACTTCTCCCGGACATAATTAAAGCGGAGGCGGCAGGAGTCGACGGCGCGCGCGGAGCGGCGAAGCGGGGAGAGGGAGGGGGGAGAGAGAGAAGCAGCTTCAGATGAGCATCTGGCGGCGCAGAGAAGGATGAAGGCGCGGAGGGAGGGCAGGTTGACGTCCACGCGCAAGACACACGCGAAAAGAGACCTTGTGTTTGATTTTCGGGGCTTCTGCTTTCACATGCGCGCGCGCGTGGGTTTGTGGCGGTCCCCGGCTGCTTTGCAAACGACGATCCTACCGCTCTCTGGCGACTGAAATGTTAAAAGGAACTGATGGTCGACGAAGACGTGGCGGCGTGTAGATGTTTATGAAATGAGGTCCAGGGAAATGTTATATTGCGGGGTGTCACAACGCATAAAGATGTTCATTACATTCATTTACCATACATGTCGTTACGTGCTGGTGTCGGGTGAATGCTGATTTGAGTCTTACATTGAAAATTCCGTGATGAGGGCGTCTGGACACGGTTTTTCTTCGAACTACGTTGTCGGTACCTTACTCTGATGGTCGTATATTTTGAGACTTTTCTTTGTAGACATTCTTTCGGTAAGAGATGCATTTGAACAATGTAAAATTATAATGGACTGGTGTATAGTAGGAAATATATTTTATTACTGTTCATTAATTTCATTATGAACATAAATACTTCTAAAGCCTTATTGTCAAATGCACAACCTGCTTTGAAAATTAAGAACTAATATCATTAATGATGCATATTAATGCTCAACGCAAGGTGTTATTAAACGGCATTGATCTCCTTCGAAGTATGAAACAAAATACGTTTGGCATTACGTAAAAATATTTATTGAATCATACATTTTCTAAATTTTTACGAATGCCCTAGAGGTAACCTACATTTAGTTACATTTAGTTATGGCTTTGTACATGATTCGTCGTAGAGAACCTCGAAAACACCACTGCAGTCTGCATAGGCATAGCCGTAGATATAACGCGCCACACGCTTTTTTTTCGTGGCGCCTTGGGACCGCTTTAGAATCTCTCGTACACGCGACAGCGGAGGCGGCGGCTTACTGCAGACAAATTCCCTAAGTGTTATTCACCTGCGGCCGCATCCGTTTCTTTCTCCGCGCGCATTTACATGCGGCGGCTTCTTGCGACCTCGCGCCGCGGCTACCTGCGCGCTCACCTATGCTCCCGCTCGCCCACTCACCGGCTTACCCATGCACCCGCTCACCCTTGCGCCCGGTCACCCATGCACCGGCTCTCCAACTCATTCGCTCACCTACTCACTCACCCGCTCACCCACGCACCCACTCATTGTTTATCAATTATGTTTCTGGACGCCCGACTGTTAGAGAGGAAGCTTAGATAAAAATGAAATTATCTCCACAATTCATGTGCATGTCTTAAAATTCGCGTCTTTCTAAAACTAAGCTAATTCTTTCTCTCATGTAAGTAGTAAATTATGGGGCCAGAATGTCCATAACATTTCTATGTTGGATTTTCTGAAGACGGTCTCTAAAACATTTGCTGTGAAATGAATGTCTCTGAACTCGCGTCTCGGAGTGAACTATCGTTAAATTAGAACAAGGCCTCGGAGCGCTCCAGTAACTGCTCCAGATCCGTCGCTCGGAAGAATTCCTTCTCACAAAGGGCGTCGGGCTGGAATAGGAACATCGGCGCGGCGATCCGTCTCGCCCCAGATGAAATAGAGAAACGTCCACCCGATGGCTCCCAAAACATTTATTTTTCCTCTCCTAATTGGATGTAAATTAATGTGATTCCATCTCGGGCGCGATCCGTCTTCCTGTTCGATATTGTTTACCGATAGCTTTCGCCCATTTGTTTCCCGTCTGCGCACTCTTCCTGGCCGCCGACCGCGCTTCTTTCGAGCTTCGTCCGCCCGCCGCGGGGAGCTCTTGCTCCACGCGTGTGCGCGCGTGATTAGGCTCTGAACATTTCCGGTGGCCTGAGCGCTTTTACAGTATATGAAAGGATGCTTATCTTCTGAAACGTATATCCAAATCTATGGCGAAAGTCTTTTTCGGTATCAAGCAAGTAATTCTGAGCCGATGTCTTGAACTTGCACATCAACTTCATGCTTCATGTAACTTACATGAATAGTATATGAAACAAAAGGTTCACTAGCTCAGAACCAGAATTATCATTCGCTGCAGAATGTCTGACCGGGAGGGCGTAGGAGTCCCGACTGCCGGATTTTCGACCTTCACTACGTAGATAGGTCGAATGTAGTCGCTGTCAGGAGGAAGATTCTAGCGCCGGGCTGCTGTGATGGGTAGTTTTCAGTGCATTCCCCAATCAACTCCAGGTGAATGCCGAATTCCAGTAAACTGGCCGCGGATCGTGAGCGCTCTTTCTTTCCTCTTACTTGCCTTCTCTTCTCACATTACTAACACACACTTACACTCACATGTACTGCACTACCACACATGTCGGTAGATTAGAGCTTTTTTTCTGACTGGAGTGTTTCCCTGGCGTGTAGGGCGCCGCCGGATCTGACCATCGAGCAGGGGAATAACACCGCCACCTCCCTGGATAAATTATTCACTACACTAACGAGACTCATCTTAGTAAGCAGTTGATGTGTCGGAAACATCAATGTAATTAAGCATTTGTTTCCTGACTCCGTATTATTTCAAGGCGCCAACCGCACGATTTTTAACTTCGACCTCCCGCCGCAGGGAGCTCTTCCGCCGCGTGTGCGTGCTTACACTCTGACCATTTCCGGTGGCCGCGGCATTTCTCTCTTCATTCCCGGGCAGCTTCGGACGTAATGGATGGGAGACGCGAGAAAGAAATGGGTCGCTGTCACAATAAAGTTACAGAATAATACAAGAAAGCGTAGTTTATGTTGTTTGGTGGAATTGAGTTACGTGCCCCCGTTCCAACGCTGGAGCGGAGAGAGGAGGCACAGTTCGGGAGTAAGAAGCCAGATGTAATTTAAACAACGCTGCTTATCTTGTGTTTATGCCACGTTATTACGTAATGAAGATAATAATCAGTACGTAATAAAGGTGATACAAAGATACTCAAGTTAAGTCAACATGACGATATTAATAATTATCGATTTTTTTATCGCACGAGGCGAATTTGCGAGCAATGCCTTAGCAAAATGCCCCTCCAGGGTTGTAACACGCACCACACTTTGAGACCAATGACCATAGAAGTTGTCGCACCGGGAAACAATCAATCAGTCATTGAACTGTCGCATACCCGTCTCGGCTCTATCTGCCGCGCTTCTGCCTCCTGTGCTCAAAGCCGGAGCCGCCTCGGGGATGGCGGCGCGGCGCGGCGCGGCAGGCAACTGTTCTTGGTAGCGGCTTTACGTCCGCGCCACCCGTAAAGCGTCCGACCGCCGCTCCTGCTGCCGCTGCCGCCGCCGCCGCCGGCTAACAGGTGCTCCATAACGGGCGTCGCGACGCCACCGCCGCCGCCGCCGCTGAGAAAGTCGTCCCCGAGCGCTGACAACGGCGCTGGTAGAGGTCGTGCCCGTGGCGGTGGTGGTGGTGGTAGAGGAGATGAAGGGATAGAGCTGGGGCGGTAGCGGAGGTGGCACCAGAGATGGAAGAATATGAGTTGCGGGAATCGCTGGGTCAATGGCGGAGACTTGGATAGGATAGACTGGGAATAGGATAGCAATAACTGTGGATAGACTGGTGTTGGCGACTGTCTGTGATGACGGTGGGAGTGGTGGTAGAGATGGCGATGGGAGTGGCAGTGGCACTGGCGGTGAAGGCGACGGTCTGGGTGCAGAGTTTTTTCTCGTGGGGAGCATTAGTTGAGGTGAATAGGGAAGCCACTCACTTCATCGCCCGAGCACGTCATGCTGCTGCGTATGTTGATGTCTCCGCGACTTTAAATGAATTATTCCCGCACAATCGACATTGTATCTTCAATCATTCACGTTGTAAGTGTAATTGAGGATGGTTGGTTGATTACTTCGCTCATCGAGGTTCACTGCTTGCAACATTTAGGTTAGAATGACTGCCAGTTTTCTACGCGTTAAAAGCCACAACATTAGGAAATTTACTTTCATTATATCGGTTTGTGAATCAGGTAGAAGATAATCCCAAGTACAACAAATCTTTCCATTGTGACATCTCGTTCATGGCGGTTCCATCATCGCTTCTTTATTCATCGTGTTTATTATTACCTTTTATATGACGTCCTCACAGTGTATCAGTTTTCCTTCGTACTTTAAGCTCATTATCGCTCTACGCCGAAAGACCACATCTATTGTAAGCTTCTTTGTTGTGTCCGAAAGGCCGAAAATTACAATTATTATTATTAGAATTATTAATTATTATTATATTATTAAAAAATCTTATTAATAATATGAAAGAAATTCTATACTTGATGTATTAGCTAGTAAATTAAGTAGTCGTAGTTTATATGAGCATTTTCAAAATCGCTCTCATTGCCATCTTTTGGATTTTGAACATCTATATTCTTTCGTCACCATTTCTCCATTTATCTTGCTTATTATTTCAGAGGTGTTCGAGGAAAGGGGTTTATATCTTTTTCAATAAATTTATGCTGCTCAAGGAATTACATTACAATATTCCACATACTACATGACGAAATCTAGAATTAATGTAGTTAATTGCGTAATTTTTTAATATGCTTTCATTTCCGATGAAGAAACGAAAATTTATATCCACTTTTCACAAAATCACATTCATGACTTAACTCGCTCTCTCTCTCTCGCTCTCTCTCTCGCTCTCTCTCTCTCTCTCGCTCTCTCGCTCGCTCTCTCTCGCTCTCTCTCGCGCTCTCTCTCTCGCGCTCTCTCGCTCTCGCTCTCTCTCACTTTCGCTCGCTCTCTCTCGCTCCCTCTCTCGCTCCCTCTCTCTCGCTCCCTCTCTCTCGCTCCCTCTCTCTCGCTCCCTCTCTCTCGCTCCCTCTCTCTCGCTCCCTCTCTCTCGCTCCCTCTCTCTCGCTCCCTCTCTCTCGCTCCCTCTCTCTCGCTCCCTCTCTCTCGCTCCCTCTCTCTCGCTCCCTCTCTCTCGCTCCCTCTCTCTCTCTCTCAACCATAGATTTAGATTTATTCTTGATATGTGACTTTCTCACGTAGTGAGTACCACCACTCCTTCGTTCCCACATTTCCTACTTCTCAAGTGTTTCGTTCGCGTGAGGTGGAGCACCGTAAGTGTGACGTGGCCCCAGTGGCCTGTCCATCTCCTGCACGCGGTGGCATATAAATGGGGCTAATTATGGGGCTTTATCGCGGGCGGGGAACTCCGCGCCACGCGTCCGCCGCCCCAGGAAGGGCGAAGGGCCCTGGGCGATAGCGCGGAAATAAATTGAATTTTAAATTTATTCTCCGGCGTGTCCCGCTGCCTCACATACGGGGCGCGGGGGGCACCGACAACGCTGTGTTCTTTGGTGTGATATTATAAACTGGTGAGAAGTGACGGCAAAAGATGCTCGCGAGCTGGAAGGATCATTAAAGTCGCTAAAAGAATAATTGTTTTCGATTGCTCTACACTGAAGTTTGTGTATTGATCAACGTTCCAGTTACTCGCGATACTGGCTGCATTTTTCTTTTTCTTAGAAGGGTGAGACTTGCAGAAGAAGCAGAGAATCAGTTCAAGGGTCTAAGGGTGGAAATTGGGAACAGATTTGGGAAGGAAGTTGTGCGGTCCTATGCCCGTTGTTTAAGGTAGGCGACATTCTACTAGAATTGACATTCAGCATATTGTATTATTAATCCATTATTACATTCTGGAAGTAGTGGAATTATTGATAACACTAGAGTTTCTCTCAAAGACGCACTCGGATCATTCGCGAGGCTTATAATGCAGTCGCTTTTGAGAGATTATTCCATTTCCTTGATAGAGTCAAAAAGTTGCTGAAAGTGTTCAAAGCGAAGCAGAAATGTGATAAGAATCATTTTATTGAGGCACTTCAATCATATTATTTCACTTTGGTTTCAAATGTCAATATTCTGAAGTTTGATAGCTCTTAAAATATTAGCAAATGATTTAATAAGAAATCTTTTGCTACTGTAATGAGATCCTACAACCTTTTATCAAACTTTTCTCCAAATATGACCGTCAACAGCCCTATGTATTTGAGAACTCGCGGGAGCAGGCCCGTCGGTCTGTGGGCACCTCCAGCAGAGGACGTGACAGCTCGCGGTAGTGCGTGTCGCCGTCGCTTGACTCGCCGGCCGCGCCTCTCCCCGCCTCCTCTGCGTCTTATCGGGGGTTGTATAAATACAATTTTGTGGCGGTGCGGGGGTGGCGGGTAAGATTTTCTCGGGCGTCGGTTTAATTACGGGGTTAATTGCGGGGTTCGAGGCGAGGGTGGACTTGCTGCTGCGACCGTCGTGGGCAGCCTCCCACCCCTCAGCCGTCCCGTCTCCTCCTCCTCCTCCGCCTGTTGCCCTCGACCATGTTGCCTCTCAGCTAGTTCAATTAACGAAGGACTCGACCGGACGAGGGCGGGCGCGCCGCGCCGACGGCGTGCAAGACACGTCCCGCGGAGGGGGGGGGAGGGGATGCGACCCGCGCGCCCGCGGGGCAGGAGAAAGTTCTGCCGCTGAAGGATGTTCTTGTGTGCGGAAGGTAAGCTGGCGTTTCCGGTGAGTGACTTTGAGTTTATTTAACCTCTTCTTGAGTTTATGGGTATCTTGCATTTGCGGGGATCGGCGTCCACCAGGACGTTCTCCTAGTTTAATTTAAAGTATTACGAGGAGAATTGCGCTGAGATTCATAGTGTATGGGGAAGATTTGTTAGATTTTATCAACGTTAAAAGTTCCGTGCTGTAACCGCCAAATAAAGTTCAAGAGTTTCCCTGAGAACTTTTTCTCGTAAAAAGAAAAGTTTGAAAAATTATGGGGACTTTCATTCGTAAATGTCGGGTCAGTTTGGGTCAAAAGAATGGGCTGAAAAAGTGGACAGAAATAGAGGACGAAAACATTTCGTTCTGAATTTACCGGTCTCTATTTTTTTGTTCATGAGTTTGCGGACATGTAATTCCTGCTTGTTTGTGTCCTGTGTTATGGGATATCTTTCATCTGCTCGTGTATTTTCGTTCTTGTCACTTTCTTTAGCAGTCATTTTTTTCTTCACATCTGTCAGAAAGAGCTCGTAACGAACCATTTAGCTTTTGTAACTTCTAAAAGAAAATCCCGGAGACGTAGTCGTACAAGGGTCGCAATTCACGGCGTGTTGCCTTTTTATTTCCCCGCACATAACCGTGAAGTAGGGAATTTATTTTATAATTTCGTGTACAACAGCTCAAGCAGGTAACGGGGAGATATACTTTTCTTAGTAACTAACTAAAGCTAAATTAATTGTAGATTAATTTAATTGTACAATGTAAATGTATGCTCTTTGGCACACCGAATTTAATTTTTTTTCTTAATAGTAGGTAATGTTATTCCTTTTGTAATATTCGCACTCTTGGTTAATTCTCTTTTCTTTTTATTTTAATCAAGCATCATTCATACTTTCTTTACTTTATACATAACCCTTCTTTCAACCCACCACTTCTCGGTGTGTTGGTAGTAAATTGAGTAAAACTGAATTGCAGTTTAAGAATTATTGTTGGAGTACACTTGGATGTCAAGTGACTCGTAAGATAAAGAAAATTACCTTGTCCCTTCCGTAATGCACAATTTACAATTTTTGTTTCTTAGATTCATCGTACATTTACGAAAATATTTTATAAAATTCGAATTCGTGTGCTCCAACCAAGAGGCAATTTTGAAGCACTAGAAACCAGACAGATGAGATGGCACAAATAAGACGGAAAGTGAGCAGCGTGATTTCAATTTTATAATAATTATGAAGTACGATTCTCTGAAATTAGTCTGTTAGTGACAACATTCCAGGGTTTCTTGTTGATGTGGTATTCCGAGGCATTTTCGTCCAATGATTCTCGGAATTATTCATTTGCCAACACCGGCATAGCACATCGTTTCTTGGAATCCCCTCAGTGGCGTGTTTAGACGCGGCTTTTACCAAAAAGCTCCCTGAGTTGAAATCTCAACTGCCAGGAGTTATTGCGCACTCGCTGAGAATATGTGTGTTATTTTAACGCGTGGGAATAGCGTGGATATAAAGAAAGAAACGCCTGCAGGTTCACCTCTGAAAAGTCTTTTTTTGACAAATTCTGAGTCAAAATAGTTATTTTTCATTTGGAAGTGGAATTTCCGCCATTGTAGAATTAATGAAAACAGATTTTTTTCCGTTTATTAGTGATAATAATTTTTTATTGAATTACTGCCAACTTTTTGGTCGCATTTTTTCGACCTCCGACGAATATTTATTAACAGTGACGGTATTATTACCAGACTATTGTGTTTAGCGTTATAAATTGCTTTTAGCATGTTTTTTTTTTTTTTGTAAAAATAAGTGCTTGAACTTTCGGGCATTGTGATCACTAATAACTGTTAATTCATAATTCTTTATGCAACACAGAAATGATCCCGAATAGATCATAATTCGTGCACTAAGCAAAACTCAAGAATCGTTTGCTATTAGTAAGATATCGGACTATGATGATTTTATTTAAAATGAAAGGTTCAATGTTTGCTGGATATTTCCAAAATATCTTCGAATCTGCCTTTTTTTACATCGGTGAAAATGTGACAGTAAATAATTCTTACAAATGCATTGAACAATGCAAATTAGTGTTCGTTTCCCTTAAGAAAGTAGTAGATTTTTAAGAGGTGAGTGACTGATTTGGATAAAACTATTTTGCGTAAATATTTTAAAAATACATGTCGTTGGATTTTTGTATTTATGTCCCCGTTTAAATGTTTCATCATATTGCTTTCATTGGATAAATGGAAACATGGAAAGACTCTCCGTGTTTATCTCCTCGCGGCAACGAGGTATACGGTGGTCTTGCAATTTCACCATTGCAGCATGTCGTTGCCACGGCGTTAGCACCGTCAAATTCGTTCACAAACAACCCACAATTGAATGAGGGAGATCTCGCAGAATGCTCACAATATTTTCCAACGCTCGCTTTCAACATTTACCACGTTCCGGCGGTGGCCATGCGGAGAAAATGGGCACCAGCCTCCACCCCTCTCCACCGCCTCCCCCGCGCTACCTTCCTGCCGCACCCGCGGCCCACGCCGCCCACGCCGCTCCCGCCACCCGCCACCGCCTGCCCAGATCACCGCCATAAATCCCGTCAGACAAAGTCCCGATACCTGACCGCTGGCGACTGGGGCGTCGCGCAGCATCTGCCCGCGTCCCCCGCTCCACCCCCGCCTCGCGCCTTCCCCCTCCCCCGCCACCGCCCGCCACAGCCGGGACAAAGCCACCGCCGGCCGAGAAACGCAAAAAAGCGAAATATGAAACACCCCGCTCCCCGTAACTTCGCATTTACTACGTCAGCGCTCGCGATACAGCGCGGCGGCAGCGTTCCGCGCCGCTGTAGGGGAAGGGAAGGGGTACGGGAACCCGGCGGCCTCGGCAGAAATGAAAAGTGAGAGAGGTCCCCTTCTCCGCGCCGCGAGCTTATCTGGAGGCGCGCCTTATTTATAGAGCTATTTGTTTCTGTATTAGATACCCATTTGTCCGGGTTTTAAGCGCGATTTGGCGGGCCGAAGGGGACAAACTGCCGGCGCCGATGCCAAAGCGGAGCAGCGCGCTCCCCGCCACGGGCCCCCAGGGACGGGGCTGAACGGCAACAGATCCGGCCGTCAAGCGAAATACGACGACCGCTGGCAAACACGGCCCCCTGCCCGCCTCCCCGCCCGCACGGTCCCCGCCACCGCCGCCGCCGCCACCGCCGCGCCCGCAAACAGCGACGGCGCGCTTCCAACGACCGGCTTTTGTCAAGAAACCTCGGAACATCTAACACGCGGCTTAACAGATCGCGCGTCGCCGGCTCAGCCCGAAGGCGTGCGATCCGTTGAGCTGCGAGGCGGGGCGGGGCGGGCAGTCGCGAATGCCACGAAGCAATGCAGTGGTCTTTATTCTTGGAATTTCGAAAAGAGCTAGATAAGAAACGATAATAGTTTTTTGCAGAATAACTTCTGTATCTAATTACAATTGTAATAAGATATTACAATGTAAGTGTGTAGAATTATCAAACAGCCCATTAGATGCAGGTAATCAATCGAGTATTGAAATAAGGTCTTATGTTGCGAATATCTTTACAACGATACATGCACTATGTAAAAATTACATTAAGTAAATTATTTTCATTTAAATTAGTCTATTGTTCCTGCGATAGGTGGCAGATTGTTGTTGACTGGATGCCATGGAAGTCGTGTGATCGAATGACACTTAACAAATGATAGTTTTGAAGAGTAGGCCATGGTTTGCAATGCAACTTATCGGAGTTTCTTAAAGGGAGATATTAGATAATCAAACTGGATAATATATTTATGTGATCGAATTTTGAGACGAATTACGTGTGATTAAGTCTAGACATTTAAACATGGCTGCTCAGAAATATCTGTGATTTCTTCGTAGATCGTGGAAGAGTTCTATAATAACTTCCTTTTATGACATAATAGTATCTACAAGAAAACACATAAATTGTTCCAACTCCCCACGTCCCCATGAGGTGAATGCATGTAGACAATATCAGTTTAAATGAAACGAAACGAGTTGGTGTTTCGAGATTCATGGAGCTGAATATTTTCTACATCGTGCTCCACATTAATCTGTGTGATTTTCGAAGAAGCACTAAAAAACTGTCAATTTCCCCGCCTGTGAAATGAGAGCATTCCAGAGGCGACACTTAAAAGAAGGAGCAGGTCAGTATTTCTTGGTCAATGCAAGTAAATATAGACTTATATAGTCAAGGAAATTACACGACTTTCGATAGCGAGAAACCGTTCGATGGCAGGTTAATCTGGAAATGACCAGCCTTGCTCGCCGGCGAGCGGATCTGGAAGCGCGGGGCGAGCGGGGCGAGCGGGGCGGTGGAGGTCCAGACCCTCGTAACGATCCACTGGAGGCTGCGTCGAACGTCGGTTGGCTCCGCGTCTCGGGCACGCGAAGGAAAAACCGGCCCGAAGGCCGGGCCGCCTCCGTCGACTTTGTCGCGATCGCCTCGTCGTCGGCCGTCGCCGTCGCTGCCACCGCCACCGCCTCCGTCGACTCTGTCGCGATCGCCTCGTCGCCGCCGCCGCCGCCGTCGACGGATTCTCCAATGCTCTCTTGCTGCTGCAGGGCCGTCATCTGCTTGACTTCTGTCGATGTTTCGGATGGTCAGATGTTTGACGCTGCGTCCTCGCTTTGCGGATGTGTCGTCAAGCTGATTTTGTTGATATTGCTTCGGGCTTCTGCGGTGAGTTTGTTTCTTCTTGCGCCTCGCATCTATCATTACCAGTTCCTGGTCATTGTTTTTCAATTTATTTATAGTTCCTTGTATCTGTTTTTCACTCTACCATTCTTCCTCCAATCACTGCAAAATATCCCTTTATTTTTAGCACTGTATAATTTTTATATCTTCATTCTCCTCAATTTATGCCTGTTTCATTTGTTGCCTTACACAATAAATCATATATTAATTTTTAATCCTTGTGCTTCGATTCTCCATTATATAACAGCAAATCATCAATACGTGTTCTTTTATACAGACAACTTTGATTTATGTATTTTTCTTCAAACTTTTTTTCATTGTTATTTCTTCATTAATAAAAAACATATTTCTGCTTTTCTGAGTTTAATCATTTTTCGGCGGTACCTGTCCTCTTCTTACCTTGACTTCATTTAATTTTATTCGTGCTCTCCTCTAATGTTACTCTACACAGGAAAGATTTGCCCTCGCCCTCTAGGCTTACACTTCGTCTTCATTTTCGTTTTCCATATTCTCCGTCTCTTCCTTGATCGCATTTGCACATTCCTTTATTCTAGCTATTATTTTTTCACGATCTTCATTCGTTCTTTTCTTCATATCATTTTAATCTTTCTTTTTTTCCTTTACTCGTAATTCTAGCCCTTCCCCCTCCCCCCCCTCCGTTTCGAATTATCGATCTCCCTTTCCCTGAAATCTTCTTTATTCTCATTTTCCGAGTCATTTCGCGCTCTTCATTTTCTTCGTCGTGGAAGGCCTGCGGTGCGGGGAGGGGGAGAGCTGTCGGACGGGTCCGGCCGCATTACTCAAGCGGAGCGATCGCGTTTCTTGCGCGTCGCCGCGATGAGGCCGGATAACGCGTCGGCGTCGCCGCCCCGGGGGAGGGGGGCGAAGAGAGATCCGAGGCGCCGCGCGCTTCTGTGCGGCAAGTGGAGTTGATACGAAAGTGCCTGCGGAAATGTATGCAGAAATGAGGGCGATAATTGCGTGCGATTGAGATGGCTGTGAAGCGATAGAGAGAAGCCATTAGAGGTAGAAACCATAGAATGCTCGATTTTCACTACATATAAGCCAGACAGCAGATGATATGAAAATGTCTCAAGCAGTGAAAGAAAAAAAAAGTATACCGTTCTTGCAAATATTAACACAAACTAGAGAAGCATGTATTCGTTGGCATTGAGTATTCCCTGAGATTAAAGATAGTTGGTTTAAATATAACAAATTGTTCACCGGTATGTAAGTAATAAGGCTGCGCGTGTCAATTTCAAGGGAGACGAATGATTTAGTAAAAGTATAAATTTGTAAATGTCTGTGCGAGTATAAACGTACACGTACTATTTCTTCGTATGATGAAGTTAATTTCTGATTTGTGTTACGCTTCCAAATGGGGTGATCGGCTAAGGAAGCCAATCTGAGAGGAACACTTACTCGGAATTGTTCGGTTTAGGTTCTAAGCATTTTTTTAAAAATCAATGGAACACTGTTAGTAGGCCGAATTCAGTTTTACGCATTGCAAAGTAAATTAGAACGTGACTCTTCAGTGTACGAAGAGTCAGAAGGAACCGAGCCAGGCATTTTGAAGCGAGTACGGCAAAAGGCACGTAGCATATATTATTTTTTTGTACAAATTCATGGAAATTAAAGAGCATTCTTGGAATTATTCCTAAGACATGTTGATTCAAGTCTCTTCGTGTTTCGTTTACTTTGCGATATTCTTTTCGTTATACGACCGCAACTTCTTTACGGTACGCATATCTCAAAGTAGCACTTTCCAAACAAACAGTTGAGGTAGTACTAATTTCCATGCACGAGATCTGAAAAATAAATTGTCAAAACTTCACCAACGCACTATAGGGATTTATTTCCCATTCTTCTCGTGTGTCCCGATCGGCTTGGTGTGAATTCCTTGTGGAGGCGGTCGAGGAGGGCTTCCGCCTGGTGGGCCACGGAAGAGAACAGGTGCCTCCGCCCGCCCGCCCGCTTCTACTCGTCACTCCCCATTAGCCTCCGCTGCCTTGTATTTCATGCCTCTGTCCGGGCGCGGAAAGCCATTTGTTCCTTCACCTTACACATTTCCCGCGTCTTTGTTTCCTGGTAGGTTTTCCAGGAATGCTCCTCCTTTCCGAAGGGCCGATTTGTGACCAAAGTTGTTGCTGGGCTTTACAGATTTTTGTTGCACTTTCCGCTAGGTGCTAGATTTATTACCTTGTATTGCTAACAGGTTTTGTCCGAGATAACATCAAATCGTACTGTTTTCTTGGGAAGCATGGTTTTCATAAAAGCTCAAAATCCTCTCTCAACTCATTGTGATTGATACGAAACATTTTCATCTAAATACGTCACATTTATTTCACTCAAAAGTATATTTTCACATCTCACGATCCACCCTCTTGCGACATTTTGAAAAGGCGCTGTAGTTTGCACATATGTTAATACGTTTGGTTACAAATGTCAATGTAACGGATCATTCTCGTGGATTCCATTAGCTATCAATAAAAGTGTGTAATGTAGTCAGTTTACTAACGATTATTATTCCACAACGAGCATCGTCTTTCACTTAATCGCTGTTGTTTAAAATATGTCAAGTTTTCGCTATCGTAAAATCACACAAAAATGTGCTCGTCTTCCTCTCGCATACGAAGAAGGCAGATGAACCTTTGCATTAGTACATGTATGCAGTTTCTGGGCCGAAATGTGGGCTTTGCCATGCGGGGCGGGCGAGACAGTAGAAGGTAATGCGGTGCTTGGCCGCGGCACCTGACGCATTGCGATGCGCGAGTGGTCGCCCACGCCCACGCACGCCGCCTCCGGAAGCGCCTCCGGCCACCTGTCGCCCGCCCGCCCGCCTGCCCTCCGGCCCCTCGCCCTCACGCTGGCCTGCCCACCCGCCCAACTCCCCCTAACCCACCCACCCGCCCGCCCTCACGCTCGCTTCCCCCGCCGCCTCGACCTCACGCTCGCCCCCCCCCACACACACACACACGCCCGCCACCCGCTCATTTGCCCCCGCCACGGCACAGACGTGTCCATTTGAATTTGTTTTGCGTCATGTATGGGCTGGCCACCCTTAACCCGGTTGTAATTAACATACGTTGCCTCTGCAGCGTCCTTAGCCTGTAGGTCCTAGAGTGAGAGGCAATGATGCTTTCTATCGACTCCCTACTTCACTGTAATATAATTTTCCTATTGTTCTATTCTAGGAATCTTGTTCAGTCGTGTTAAATCAATCAAATCTTTCAATTCCCAAAGCATAGAAGCCGATTGAGATCGCTATAGTCTCTGAAACATGCTTCGGCTATACTAATAATGCTTGCTGATTGAGCTTTCATTTCTGGTTATTGGGCACATATTCTTTGCCTTGTCTGTTTTGTACATTCACGTTGTTATTGTTGTTGTCACTTTTTTGCTAAGAATCCTGTTTCCTCCTCTCCTTTGTCGACATGTGCCACTTTTAGGACCATTGCGACATTTTGTCCCCTCCAGGCAAATTACTACCAGTGTGTAATTTCTATCCAGGTTATTACATTCGATTTCTTTTAAAAATTCTTCAAAACATATTAAGGAGTATTGACAGAGCATTGACACATGCTGTCCACATCTCCTGCGATTTCCCATTGCGGTTCGCGCGGTTTCCGCCGTGAACAACATATTGAATACAACGCCATCTTCCTTTCATCTGTTGCGGGAAACCCTCGCCCTGGTTAATCCCTGCCCCGACGCACCGCTATTGGCTTTTGCCACCTCGCCGCCACCGCCACCGCCTCCGCTTCCGCTGACAGCTTCTGCATCCGCCTCTGCCGCTGCCTCCACCTCCACCTCCGCCGCCGCCTCCGCCGCCGCCTGCATCGCCTCCTGCGTCGCTGACGTGTTTATCTACGCGCGCCTCCTGGTGCATTGTCCGTCCCTGGCGCAGGTCGCGGTCACTTCCTCCCCTCCTCCCCCCCTTCCACGAACTTTTCCCTCTCCTCCTCCTGCTCCTCCTCTCGCTCCGCCCTCGCGCTTTGTACCTCGGAGGGCGCCCCTGGCCCCCCCCCTGCACGCCCTCGCCGGCGCGTCTCACCTTCCGCGGCCTTTGTGCGAGAGCCGCGCCCTCCCGCGGGTTTTCGAGAAACCTATTGAAGTCGCTCCGCCCCGCCCCTCCCCCGCTCCCCGGGGAGTTCTCACCTTGCCCGCGCGGGGCGGGGCGGGGCGGGCCGGGGCGGCGCGCGCAGTGGGAGCGAGCGACGAGCACCGCGCGCAACCGCTCCATTTCGCAAGAAAGCATCTTCATTATATTGGTGCAAGTGGCATGAAGGGAGATGAACCACATGGAATGACTCATTTTCTTCATTCTTTTAATTTTATTTAATTTCGAAAATATGCCAAGTTACATATTTCCTTGTTTGAAGCTATCACTGCATTCTACAATAAATAAAAGTATAACTGTTCGTTACAATCGAGTAGAATGAAAAGAAAATCTCAGTTTCTAATTATATTTTCAATATTTTGTTTCCCAACGTTTATTTTCGAGATAAAGTGATTCATTACTAATTCTAGCAATATTTCTGTTTTTGTAATTATTCATCGAATGAAACTGGTGAGTTAGAAAAGTTTGTTTCTAATGTTTTGTTCTGTTAAGTTTTATGTAATTATTTTTAAAATAATTCTATCGTTTGTTTACTATTTTTGTGTTAAATCAAATTCTAAGAACAACTTACAATATGTATAAAATTAGCGCTGTATTGTCATCTGTAGTGAGAAGAGGGGTCACGTAGTATTTATTATCTCGATGTTTCCAACTGTTTATATTTACTACCTACTTTGTTTAACTACAGCGTTTAACATTTTATCTTTCTGTTACCATTATTGTTCACCCCAAGTGGTGTCCAAAAATTATAAAATATACAATTTATTACATAAAATCTAATAATAGTTATTAAAGGAGGTACTCGTCTCCCGATTAATATTATAGCTATACAAAATTGTACAGCGTACATAATAATGAAAAATCAACAATAAATTGATTTACTATTTTCTCAAATTCCTCTTCCATACGCCACTAACACATAAGAAACTTCTTTGTCATTCCCTTCTCCTTCTTACTTTCGCATCACACCACAATCACTTCAATTTGTGCAATTTTATTTTTGAGCATTAAAAGACAGCTCTAAATGACCATTTTTAAAGGCGTAATTCTCTGGATATTAATTTTATATAATTTGTTTTTAACGAGTGCCTTTGTGTGCCCTGTGCCCCGCGCGGGCCCAGTGTGCGGTCGGCTACCTGCGCCAGCTCCCTCCTCGGCCACCGCACCGGTTCCCACGTGGAAAGGAGATGCTAATATTTTCTGCCCTCCACCCCCCGACGCGGGGGATGCGGCTCTTCCCTCCACGGCGGCGCCGAAACCGAATTCCTCTCGGGGGGCGGGGGGAGGGGGCGCCTGTTTCGAGGTAATGACGCGCAGTCATCGACGGCGCCGCGCGTGCACCCAGCAGCGCTGCGAGCTGCACTGGAGCGCCCCGTGCCAGCTTTGGAATTTCCCTTTGGCCTCAAGTGAGTTGCGTCGGCGACGGGGCAGTGCGAGCATTAACGTCACTGGCCATGTTCGTATCTCAGCGGAGCTGATCTGAGGCGAATGTTCGTTACGAGCCTCTTGTGGGCATCGTCGGTATTCTGGTTGGCCCAACAGGGTAAAAGGTACCAATGCGAAAATATGTAGTTCGTAATTGAAGTTAATGACCAAAGGAAGGTCAAATAAAAAAAGTCCATTGCAGGTTTCAATTAATTAGTGAGTTGTGGATCATCCCAACTGTCTTTTGAATTAGAAATCATAACAATGCTTGAACGCCATAAAAAATAATTTTTGCAATAAAATATTCACTATTGAGAGAATGAGTATTTACTGGTCAAACTAAATGATGGACGGTAGTTTATTTTGATTATTATTAATATGTTATTAATGTGATAAAAATTATTAAAATGTTAGATGATGCCATTATTACAGTACTCTTATGATTTTCCTATTGCCTCAAAATCATACAGTAATTACACCCTTATTTATGAGAAAATAAAATAGTTTTCCTACTTCTTGCTGATAATTATACAATAAACACCAAGAAACACCCACAGATTCCTACTATTGAAAATTTGTACGCCATGTTACGTGTAAAGAGTTGGAGTAATGTATCGAATGGTATGAATATGCAACACGCCGTTAGAATTTTGTCCTGGTCCCATTACGCGTTGTGCTTTTGCTGGCAATGTTTTTCCGACAAAGATGCTTATCAGCTTCTCGCTTGTTCAATCGACCAAACGTTTTGTTAGGGTTCGTAACGATGCTAAAAATATCACCCTCCATCTCTGATACATCATTAGTGGAAACAGTTGAACATAGTGTTGGAGTGAGAATCAATACGTCAATAAGTATAAACTGAATTTTATTTTCGATTATTTATTAGATTTATATTAAAAATATTGCGTCTCAAGTAACATGTTTTGTTTTCATTTCTTTGCTTTTTTGGAAGACCGAAATGTTTTGAAAATACCTTAAATAATAAGTAACCGTTGTGTGGACAACCAATGTGAAATTAAAATCAACTTGTATCCCTCTCAAGAATGTAAGGTAGTAAAATCGAACAGTGTATCAAAACGCATCGGCAAAAACTTTGGAAGTGAACTTCTCGTATTAAGAAGAAAATAAAGATAAGGATTCGAAACTGAGTTGTTACGAAGTTTTTTTATAATGTGTCCGGACTTTGCCTGCGGAGACAAAAAAATGTTTTCCGGTAAGTTCTTGCTACCATCAACGGAAGGGGGAAACGCTACGAAGCTCACAGACAGGTACAGAGAATGTATTGCTAATAAGCTCAGCTGGTAGCTAGTAATATAGAGATCCAGGCAAAAAATGTGGATGAAATAGTATAATAATAATAATAATAATAATAATAATAATAATAATAATAATAATAATAATAATAACAAGAAGAAGAAAAATAAGAAGAAGAAAATTGATGACCGATTCTCGAAACAAATAATTATAAAAAATAATAATATAATATTAATAATAATAATAATAATAATAATAATAATAATAATAATAATAATAATAATAATAATACTTTTTCTTCCTTTATTAGGAGTTCAATCTCCAAGTTCTGACAATGCGTTTTGAGACAGCCTGTACTTGCAGATCTATGTGTGAGCGAGGAAGAAGAGAAATTCTCGAATTACGTGTGGTGCAGAGCACGTCTGCCTTCGCGGCAGCGGCGTCCGTTTGAGCGAAGAGCCCGCGTAATTAGGGGAGGAGGTTTTTAAAGCCATCAGAAAGAGTAGGGCCGAAGAGAGAGGCAGCGTAGATTAAGCTTGGGCGCATTTCCATTACCATTATGTACTTCACTACGTCGCGCTGCTCGGTTCTGTCAATCGCTCACAACCGCCGCGAATGGGTGCACATATTTCGCCGAACAACACATATTAAATCTAATGAAATATTTTAAGAAAGGTAAATTACGCCTTGATATTTTTTCTCATCCGGATGGAGAGTTTTGTGGGCAGCTCTCCCAGACTCGACTCCTCCCCAGCAACTATAAGTTGAGTTATTAATACGAGATTTTTGAGGCTTTAATGAAATTCTGTTTCACCTCATTTTCGTAGGTGTATGGGCGGTGTCTTTATGATTAAAATAATATTGTGCTATAATTGAAATTAGATATCTTCAAAATTTCTTAAATCTAACAGTTCAGTGGTGCTGTATCAGTCTAAGCAGCTTTTTACTGGAGATGTGTTATTTTGATATATGAATGGTTATTTATATGTAGTTTCGCTCTTCCCACAGCGACAGTGTCATAGAATGTCTCAGGCATCCATACCATCTAATAGGGGAGGTATTACTATCACATTTTGAAAATGTAGTTTAAAGACACAGTTCCGTCTTGGGGGGGGGGGGTCTTGTATAAGCGATTATGTATAAAAGGATCACTCGGCTTAACTTCTCTTGCGAAGGAGAAGACATTAATTTTTTTCCCTTAAAATTTTAGTACAAATACAATATAACAGTCCGATACTCATATACGAGTATATCACAGATACATTCGACGTTCGATTCAGCTAATCTGGTGCCTTTTAACTACAAATAATTAGGTGCACCGGCTCCCTCCCGTACCCACCGCCCTGCACGTCTGTCCTTCCCGTACTCTTGGACGGCTGTCCGCCGCCCACGTCCCGCTTGCTCTGCGCTGCCGCGCCGCTCCGCACTTTCCAGTCGGCTGCTTCATTAGCGCTGCGAGCGGCTCGGGCGATCACCCTTTTAATTACTAGTTCTCCCGTTCCGCTTCCTGGAAATCGTTACCGACGCCGCCGACGTCTGCGGGCGGATGCTGTGGGTTGGCAACACTGAAAAGAGCGACGGGAACTAATAGTTCCTGCGCAGGCCAGAGAGAGCGCGCGCGGCGGGGCGGGGCGGCGATGGCCAGAGGACAAAACTGGGCCGTCTATGTCGGCGTCGAATAGTTCGCGAGTCGTAATTTAGTTTCGCTTCGGGGCTTTTGTCGGGTTGGATCTGCTTGACCCCCGACAGGCTGGCGAGGAGTGAACCGAGCAGTAGTGGCAGCATCCCGGACTCATTTCAGACTTACTGCAATGTTTTCCGCACGATGGAATTTCTCGCTCTGCTTGTTTTGCGATGGACTTGTCATATTTTGCCTCACAATTCGCGACCGTGTGGAGATGTTTAGAGTCGTAAGGTGAAAAAGAAAAGGACGAAATAAAAAAGCTAGAAGAAAATAATATTACGAATAACCTTTGTTTTACAATCATGCACTAGGAATTTAGTATTTCTTCAGTTCATGAAAATGGTGATACCCTTCATGAGAAATGCTTAATAGTAGAGTACCTCTGCTTCAAAATTTTCATGTTACACATTTCAGTGGGGGGGTGTTATTATCACCTTTTAATAATGAACCTCGAGTGTTTAGGTAAGCCGTAAGAATATCCTTTATATTTCGTATTCATCCCAGTGCTTCAAATTACATACAAGGCTGTTTCCATTTACTACTCGCTGCTGACCACGTCCATGTCTAGATACGATGTTTCACTTCTGTGAAATTATATCTTCATATCGTATACCAGTGTTATTACGGGTCTGCGGGTCTGCTGCCTTCGCAGAGAATTAATGCGTATACGAACAAGACAGCTAATCTTGCTTCTTTGTTGTCGAAATGCAGTTCTGAGTTTTCATGGCACACTGGAGTCGCCTCAATTCTACTTCATCCATATGAACTTATTGCAGTAAGGGGGATACGCTGTCAGAAAATTGCTTCTGTCGTCCGACGCGCTCCACAGTTGTGCTCGTGGCATGGCTTCTGTTAGCGGATCTCATCTCTCGTAGAAAACCTGACAGGGACGCCCTTCTAGTGGACACGGATTTATTCCTTGCCCGGTGCCTTGTGCTTGCCGGAGTTTCTCTATTTATAGCCGTCGTCTTCTAATCTTCTTTACTTTTTATTACGGCGAGCTCTGTCTTTCCCTGTGATGAAGTGGTGCAGGCGGTAGTTGATCTTCAGGATCTGTTAGGATTTCTCTGTCCTTGCGGTTGAAGACCAATTAAAGTTTCGAGCTGCCCCATCCGTTCTCCGTTCTTTTCACGCACGTCGCCATCTTTTCGAGTCGTCTTTAATACATCGCACGTGCACTTACGATATCTTATTCTGGAATTTATTTAACCGTGCACTTGTTGTAAATCAGCTGTTCACGGTTTCATCCAATCGGGAGCTTGAATGTTCCCATAGTGACGTCACTGTAGCGACATATAAGCTCCCGATTGGATGAAACCGCAACAGCTGATTTACGTCAAGTGCACTACTAAATAAATCGTACTATAGTATGGCGTCTCCGCCGTGTATTTTCTTGTAAGTTTTATTTGTGATTTGCAAGTTCAAAATAAAAATAGATTTTAATATATTTCAGCTGCCCGGATCATCCAGTTTTTGGCGTCGATAGTTACATGGAAAACTATTGATTAAAATATTTGTCTATATTTTTGTTTCATTGCGAAATAAGGTGTAATTATGATCAGTGCAAAGAATCAAGCAGCAACGCTTCATGTAAATACCGAAAGACAGTAAGTTAATTCATAGCGTTTCCCCAGTGTACATTGAAACAAATGTTTCAATTCAAAACCTGTGTTTCCCGAACAATCTTCCAAAATATCGTAATGAGAACCGGCCAAGACTTGTTCCAATCGATTGGCCCCAAGTCGTCTTACCGTGAGAGGTACAGACGCAGGTTACTCGAATACTAAGTAAGGACGTCTTCTTTCCTTTGGCTTTTATAACCATATCTTTTCCCCATTTTTCACTTTCTTCTGAACAGAAGTTCTGTCAATTATGCAAGAAATGGAGAAAATGGTTCATATCTAACAATGACAGTGAAAATGGCCGCTTTCTAGAGGAGAATTCTAGCTGCCGGCCGCTGTGTGCAGTAGTTTGCCTTGGTTTCTCCGATCAATTCCAGGCGAATGCCATAGAAATACAAACAGGCCACGGAAGCCACGCGCGATCTTTCCTTCCCCTCCCTATCCTCATCCCAAGCGTATACTTTGGTGCACTACATTACCATATTCGTCTGGAGGCCAGTCGGTGCAGAGCTTTTCCCGAATGGGGCGGTGCCCGGCAGAGGAACGTACCAGGGGTTGCCAAGTACCCCCAAACCGTCGTAGTTTGGCGGTGACTCACCATTCAGCGAGGAAGCAAAATCGTCACCTGCCTTGATAAAATATTCAGTACACTAATAATCAATAAAAATGTTATTATTGGAAAATGTTATTTTTCAAGAGTCACTGCACCGTACTTGATATATATTTCAGCTGATTAACAGATCGGTATCTTCAGCGTTGTTTGTGAACTGGAAAGTTTCTAACCATTGGAGTGGAATGGTGCGAGAGGAAATGGGCAGGATTCAAAACCCGTTGGCTCTTAACGTCGTATTGACCTCAAATACGCTTCATTGCCGCTCGGACGGCCCTTTTTTATGATTTTTACGACGCGGTCGTGTGTGCGCTCTGCTCTGCCCTTCCGATTGAGCGTTGGTGTCAGTTGATGACTCTTAGAGCGAAGCCGCAGCTGTGCAATGCACAAAACGCCAATCCCCAAGGGCCAGTGGAATCATTATTACTCCAGTCCAATTTCGATTATTTCGTGCGTCGTTGTTAATGGATCAGCCCCAGTCCACCGCCCTTATCTCTCGTGCCGCGCGAGGGTGGGAGCCCCTGGGGAACGCCGGAACTGCCCAACGCGCTACGACGTCGCCTCGCCTCCACCCAACCCCACCCCACCACGCCTACCACCCCGCGCAACGAGCCATCGAATGTAAAAGTGTGTGGAAATTGGCGCCTCCATTGTGGCGTGTACGTCCTATCCAACATTTGTCCGTCCTGTTGTTTTATGCGATCAACGCGTGGAGGCAGCCCCTTTCTGTACACGGTCCCTGTTCCCGCCCCGTCTGCGTCACAGTGGCGCTGGTCGTGACGATTGCTGGACGAAAGCTGTTATTTCTTATGCAATCCTTCGAGAGGCATTATTGTGTTGGATTAATGGATTATTATTTTTCGTCAGAACTGTCCTGAAGAGGACCGCGATATGTCTGTCGAAACGGTGCCACCTCTGCCTTCGACGCGGCGTCACCCGGACAGCCCAGATCACACTTTGCTTCCGCTCGATTCTCTTCAAAAATTATCTTTCACAGTCAGATCTTCTAAACTCCATAGTTGTTTACGTGCATCACGGGCATGAAAAAAACTTGTTCCTTACATGAATGATCTGGAATCTGAATCTTTTTGGAATCCTATCTTGGAGTTTTGAGTAATTTATGTCAGTATCACATTTTCTCCTCTAGTTTCGGAGTAATACTTGCAAATGAAGTGCTAATTTCTTTGTACAGACGTTTGTGTAGATGACTAAAACATTCTGTTGTCTCCAGTATATAACAGCATTGGGAATGAGAGGACATGTTCACTTCCAAGATCTCACATTGAAAACCGCTCAGGGAGTAATTTTTATTTTTTGTCCCTCCTGGGAGGTAAGGTGCAGGGGTCCTACATTCTGTTAACCCCAAATGTGATACACCCACTCGTGTTTTAGTGTCTAATGCATGATTTCAGCACGTCTCTTTATAGCCGAGATTTGTAAATAGTATGCATAGAAGACACATTCAGCACGCTTTCTCCTTGCTGCAAGTCTGAACACTATTATTGCGTTGTGCCAGCCATCGTAGCAACCGAACTTATAGCAACGCCGAAACATGTGAAGGTCTCGGATTCGAATCCCGTCTAAGGCTGAGGTGACTTCATAATGTCGTTTTGACGTACGTGGATTCTCTTATCACTTTGTATTCCACTTGAACCATTTTCACTAATCTCCCCTTACAATCGTCCTTCCATCCTTCGCACAGTGGAAGACCGAGGGAAACCATTATCACCACCTATTGAGGAAAGGGGGAAACCATGAGACCGTGTTTTTCACTAAGCTCGGAAACGAGTTCGTCACTCATCACGTATTTCGTCGGCTCGGATGTTCTGTGAAGTAAGCTTTACAACCCCACGCCTTTCTGTGGGCGGCATTGAATTTTGCCCGGCGATGGCAGCCGAAGGGTGCACCGTTGGCGCCATCTCGCTGTCGTTCTGCGCGCTTCGCTCGCGAGCAGCCCGCGCCCCCTCCATTGACTCCCTGTATAAATACACAATAGGGGGTGCGAGATTCTCCCTTTTTTAGCATGACAAAAGGTGGATATTTATGGGGGCACTTTTCATGTGTTATGTGCGGAGCTGGGGCCCGGTCGCGCGCCGCTGCCGCCCCCGCCATTGTGCCCCGCGTCGGGGTTCGCTCCCACACCCCCGAGCCTCGTCGTGCCGGCCGATCGACGCGCGCTTCGGCGGCGGGACTGCGCCTACGAAGACAAATCTGTTCTCCCCAGCGCGCGGAGGGGAGAAGTGGAATCGCTTCTCTATGGTTTGTTTCATTGGGATTGTTGAGATCGCATAGAGTTGTTTTGTTTCGTGAGTTAATGTCAGAGGGCTTTGACATGAAAATCGTTTGTCGCCATGTTTTCAAAATAGTAATTTAGTGTTGCGATCGTTGTATGATGATAATGAGGCTTATTTTTTTTGGCAGACGAGTTCTTTTTTACAGGCGGTAATTTTCCTTTCTGCGGAACAGATATCAGTATTTTGCATCGCACTGGACCGGGATTAAACTCTTGGTCATTTGTACATGAAAATAGCAAGGCTACTCTTCACTATACTATTTTTGAAAAGCTCGTTCTCTTTTATACGGAACTGCACTCAGGATAGTTAACAAAATTCAGTATACGCTGGTGCTATGCTTATTCTGTTTATGCTATGTGTTGTGAACACATGCTACGTTTTGTGTATTCTATTAAGGGTTTCATTTTTAGTTTATAAAACTCTAAACGTCTCGTGAAATGAAAGATACTTACAATGTTACAATCAAAATTTCCTTGGAGTTAGTAGATTTTGTTTCTGGGATTGGTTGTCAATGTCTTCAGGGTATACACGGCCCATCTTTTGTGTTCTGCGCAGCAGGCACTATTCCACACACAGCCCGCTTTTGGCGTCTTCGCCGCCTCGAAGCGCTAGCAGAACTGTATGTGTCGTAATCTGATTTGCGCGTATTGCTCGATAGGGTGAGAACAATCGTAAAATCCACAACAGCCCTTATTTGCCAGCTCCCGTGGCTGGGAGCAGCGGAGCGCTCGACCATAATCCCCTCAGAACAAGCAGCGACCGCGCGCGCCGACCCCCGCCTGCGCCCCGCCGCTTTCACCTGTCACTTCCGATTAAGAAGGCACCCCTTTCTCCTCCACTCCTCACCCACCACCGCGCGCTCGCTGCTGCTTGATTTCAATGAGCGATACGCGAACACCCCCTGCTTTTAGACGTATTGCCGGGCGCTTTGCTTTTACCAATTTGATTGGGGCAGCGACAGTGAATTTTCCGACGTGTTCACGAAAAGCGAAAGACGTTGATTATAATGTGTAGTAAGTCATCTGCAATAGTTAGTTTTCCTATCACTGAGACGAGATCAATCAAGGAGATATATTTTAATACCATTCATACGTAAAATAGTTTCGCATTGTCGACATTTGAATTGTCATAGAAATATGTAGTATGTATTTTAACATTTTTTTAAATCACCAAAAAAGGGTTAAAATGCCTTCTGAGTATGATTAGTAGATTTCAATAAAAATTCCAGCTAGCTCCTTTATTGCAAAGAAACGCGAGATATATTTAGAAGATAAAGAAATATATTTAGTCTTGATTCATGTAACTACGATTATAACTACATTATCACGTAATTGTTGTTTCTCCATTGAATATTAAATTGTCAATTGTCATTTTCATAAAATCAGGTGTCATAACTTTCAAAATGACATTAGAGAATGAAGGATGTGTACTGTCAATAGAATTAGACATACGACGAGAATTATATTTCCGAAGCGCATTATACTTACGTAGAATATTATAATACAAAGACCATTAGACCTTCGCAGATTATCAATCTATGAAGAGTTATAGGCGTACCAAGAACGTTAGACAATAATAGACTAGACATTTCTCATACCACAAGTTGAAATTATCTAAGTGGGTAGTAGTCAATATCTAGCAGGCCCTCTTAGTGCTTGGCAAACGATGGTCGCTTCCCACCTCCCTGCCTCTCGCAACCCCGCCCTGTCTCCTCGCACTCCACATCTCGCCTCTCGCCTCCCGCTCGCGCCACCCATATTGCCCGCCTCGCCTCGCCTTGCGCGCGCGCGTACACGCCGTAGTGCAACTGTTTTTACCATATCAAAAGCGACGATGATTTACGTCTGTGCAGAGCGCGTTTGTGCGCGGCGGGGAGCAGTTTTCCGCCTGCGCCGCCAGGGGCACCGCTTTATTTTGCCTTTCAATTAAAAGCCACCGACAAAACAACGCCGTAAATGGCGTTATAACCGCGTAAAACAGCTTATTTTACGGCGAGTCGCTTAACGCCGTCAGGGGAAAGAGGTGAAGGTGGTCGCCCGCCGTCAGACGGGCTATCGCTGCGCTTTTAGTATTCGTAAAGCCGTCTTTATAGAGGGCGCCTCTACTGGGGACATGGGAGCTTCTTGACGTGACTGAGCTGTTATGAGCGACGATCAGGGATTTCGGTTTTCAGGGAGATATCCGCACATTTGTGAATTGTAGGCACCTGTTCAATTGGCCTTGCTATTTTTTTGGAAGTTTGAGTGATTAATTGAATGTTCTTTCAACGTTTCGTCATCCTTACGATTACGCTTCCGGGGATATAGCATTTACGAATGACGGTCAGGATACAAGTTAGAAGAATGAAGTAGTTAGGTCTTGCCTTCTATGCTGTAACCACATAATCAAGATACCCGTGCCTCACGCTGGATTCTCAACCATTCGTTGAGCCTATACGGGACGAAATTTCATAAAACTGAGTTACTAATGATTGAATGTTTGGCAATCTCGCATGCACAGATACTAGGCAGGTACATGATATTTCCTTCAGTGCATCAGAACTTGACTTGCAGAACATCTGTGCATAAGGAGTAGCCTAAGAATCGCACCCTAGAAGTTCATAACACTTTTTGGGGGACACTCTGCATACAACTATGAGTTAAAAATATCGACAATACCCATTGCAACCTCTTCGTAGTTATCTCCGTCCACGTTCCTCAATTATTGTCAGAATACTGCTCGACATAGCTGCGCAACTTCGCGTGCTACAGCAACAGCCTGACGCGCAAGGAGGACCGTGAGTGGATATCTCCCTTTACACGTCATGCTTTTACGCAAACAAGTTGTGTGGCCACTTTGAACGACATAATAGCGAAAATTAGCACAGATTGCACGCGTAAATGGCGACTAGCAACAGTCACTGTAAGTTGCCCGTGTTTTCTTTCGCGAGTCTCTGAAGCACTCGCCGCAGCAGCGGTCGCGGCAACGCGTTCAAAGACCGAGCAGAGCCGTGTGCTGCCTGACGCACGTGTAGGTCTCGCCGCGGCGCGTTTGCGTACGTGCGACGCTTTGAAGAAGTGCGCTCGTAACAGGTCTAATGAGATGGGGAGTTCGTTCTCACATGCGTGACGTTGGCAAGGTCGAGTTTGGAAAAAAGGCTGATGACACATGACAGATAGAGCAGCTTTTTTTCTGGTTTTCATTACGTAAACATATTTAATTTACTGTTGCAGTGTCGTACGAGTGTGTTTTAATACCTTTTTCTTTAGCAGTGTACCAGCATCTTTTTGGGAAACTATTTTGTGTGGTTTTGCTCAGCAGCTTGTTTACTGCTGCATTCCACTACCATTTTCTCATAGGCTTTAGAGCCTCGAACTCTAGCACTGGCATACATGCAATTCAGTCTTCTCCGTTCACAGTGGTTCCATCCCCCGCAAAGAACCACTCAGTCCGAAGGCGACGTGCTGTGAAACCGCCCCGAAATTTTCGCGTGTTTGCGTCCGTTTTCGGCGCGTTGCCGTCAAAAAAAATCCTACCTTTGTGCCTACCGTACCGCTTTCGCGCGTCTGTTATCCCGTGAACTCAAACAGCGCACCTGTGCCTCTGCCTCATGCAAAACCTCACTTCTCGCGCCTCCAGCAGCAAAACTCCCGATGATTTTTCAAACTCGTAATTTCGTAATTCGCTGCGAAACCTGGCTTTCCTCACTCGCGCACGGCGCGTTTTCAATCGGACAAATTAATTGACTCGAGGGAAACACACGGCAAATATTTGCGCCCGCTACCCTCCTCCCTCTCCCACCTTGGCGATTCCCGGGGCGGCGCTCCCGTAAGCTGCGTTTCGAGAACGTGGATTTTCCGAAAAAGTTAATAAAAAGTGAAACGCGAATCGGGGGATTTTCGGCGCGCGAGCGTTGGCAACCGTGACTCCGCGATCGTCCGCGTCGCCGAAGTCCAATGAATTACTATTTAATTAAAGCCGAAAAATAACGCTTAGCCACACACGGGCCCGCTTAAATACAGATTCGGGCATTATTTCGAGGGCTGCAGATGTTTTTTATGGCGCAGGAAGGTGGGCGGGGACGGCGGGAGCGCAGGGGAGCGGAATGGCCATTGTTTTGTGCGGCCGGTTCCCGGGGAACCCCCTCTCTCTCCACGTACTTCATCATGGTTATGGGACTGGCAACCCCCTCTCGATGCCCTTATATACGGTGCGAAGGGGGACTTTCTTAGCGCACGTGACTTACCAACCTTGTGAGGGTGGCTGCAGGTAGTTGTGTGTTCTGTTTAGGCCAGGGCGTGACAAATTCAGTCATTTTCTACTCGCACGGAAAGTTGTACTAACGTATAGGTGACGACGGGGGACCGTAAGAAACGGTATGACACGTATGTCAAGAGTTAAGAGTGACATACTGGAGATACTTTCATTGGGACTGAGTAATGTGAACAGAGGTGTACTTACCCTAAAAGAGTTGCAGATTGTTATCGAAAATACTTAAGTTTACAAAATGTTTAAAAATCCCACGACAACTCTATCAAATCGAAATCAATAAAACTAGTCTTCTGCAATCGCGTTAAGGTGTTCATCAAGTTAATGGTTCACTTTCTTTTTCAAATTTACCTGCTCTCACTTCTCCATTTTTTATGTTTTTCACTCGTGTGGAATGTTAATTACAAGTATATTCTTTATAATTTTGTATTCTTAATTTTAAATATCAAATATCATGTTTTGAGCAATATCAAATTTGCGAGCAATGCGTTTTTTGTAAGAACACAGAAATTACATCCGTGCATAATATCTTCATCGCGTTTTGTTAAGAGCAAAAGAGGCATTTTAAATGTACAACCATTTGTGGTAGTACTTTTAAATTAAGCTTCGACGTAACAAAATCCTTGTTGATTGTGCGCATTAGAAGGCTTTGCATTATTACATATAATAGAACATTTGTGAAACACAGATGCCACTGCAATTAACGTACCTTTTAATCCACATCCAGAGAGCCCCCGCATTTTTCCCATTCTTCCACTTTCAAACAGTTGAATATGTACGTAAGTGGAAAATTTCATATTTCATTTACAATTCATCCACGCATTATTCAAACAAGAGTGTGTGTTTCACTTTGAATTTTACTTTATTAAAAGGGTACCTGCATTACAAATGAATATATTATAATATCGTGGAAGCGCTTAGGGACTAATTCCATTTACATATGGACCATTGTTTAAATAGAATCCTCTATGTCTTTTCATATTTTGTCAGTAGATGCATATTACATCATACACACGTATTAATGAACAATATGTGTCAAAGAATGCACATAAAAGTTTACGTTTAATGGATATATAAATATACTCGAAGTTTAGAAAATCAATTATGGTCATTTTCTGAAATGTCTCTAGAACGTAAGAGCAATTTCTAATGGGATTATGCGAGAAATCATTAGTTTATGCAGAGAAACATAAAAAAATAATGTACAAAAATCACGAATGAATATGGGAAGATGCCGTGCTTCAGAACCCCAAAAAGAGCACATGATGATGAATAAGAAAATAATTCAAGTAATATAAAATAATATACTGTATATTGTCATCGGCACTGTACGCAATCAGGGGCAGTCCTTTGCGAACGAAACAAATAAGCACCTTTCCAAACGAGTATTTGCATTCCAGCCGTTTGTGTTGGCATCCGACTCTGATTCCTGGTTTCTTCCCTCCACCGGCGGCGAACTCTGAAATCATATGACACCTGTCTGCGCGGCGCGGAATGATCAATGCCCCGCGGGTGGAAGAAGAACAGGTTACCGCGATCGGTTATTGTTCGCCCGCCTTTATAAAAGAGCATTCAGCCGGACGTTCGCCACGCAATATTTTAGCCCCGCCCCTCCCCCGCATTTACGTCACGTGCATCCCCCCCACCACCACGTGTGGAGCGGAATGCGCCTTTGAGCGCCCGCCCGACTGACCGAGCGACCGGTCGGAAGTCTGCGGCTCCCACAAAACGCCGGAACGCGCGCGCGGTCGGAAAGTTTTTATTTCTATTCCTCCGGAAATCGAGGCGAACCGCGGCGAACCCTGGCGAACCCGCCCTCCGGAGCACCTGAGGAACCCCTCCCCGACGGCACCCCTCACCCCCACCCCTCGGCCTCCACCGGCCCGGACCGTTTCCCCGGGGCCTTTTGTGGCCGCAAGATGGCCATAACAAGTCGTTGTCAAAGGCAGCCTCCCTCCACGGGCGAGGGAGGGTGGTGGGGGCGGGGGCGACCCGGTGCGGCTCGACCGGGCCATGAGGTGTGTGTGCTTGGGCCAGTAACGACCTGGGCGTCTGGGACCCCGCATCTCGGAGCACACGCGTGCCAAGCCGCTGCGTCGGCGCCATCGAGAACCGCGTGCGTGAGCGTGTGCGTTTGTGTGTGTGTGTTTGTGTGCGTGTCGCTGGTGGGAATCTCAGCGACGCTGTTAAGCCGCCCGCCAGGCAGCTCAAGAAGGGAGTTGGCGATCGAAATATTGGCTACCTGGCCAGTTCTCTTCAGATGATTCGAGTAAGATAAGGTAAGACCGCGAATTTTCTAAAACACATTCCTGTCTAAATACTCTCTGACTTCTTGCTGTTAATGATTGGAGTTTAGATATTGGAATACATAATAATTTGTTCCAATTATTTTAGCCAATCAAGAACATCCGATAGTCAAAAAAGAGGGGAATGTATTATATATTCAAACACCTCTCTGGCGTCGTTTAAAAAATGAAAACATTATCTGATGACAATCTTTAAGGATCTTTGTCAGACAATAATTCATAATATGAGAAATTTGGTTCAATGAACAATGACCGTGCTATGGGTTTAAAATATTTTCTTTATTTATACGAGATATTTTATTTCATTTTGCCCTATATGGCATATCCGAACTTTTTTCGGTCTGTTTCAATTACCCCAATTCAATTCTTTTATTTTCTTTCCGTTTATCTCTTTATCCAATATTATGATAGCTTTTCAATATTCCAAGAGTGTTATAGTGATGGTAATGATAAATTTGACGAAATGAAATTACGCTGCTCGAGAATGGTGAACAAATCGCATGGCATATCGATCTCTTTTCAATGTAAAACAGTATTATGTTTGCAATGAAATCTGATTTTTTTTTTTGTCGTGCATCCGTCAAAGAAAACATTCTGAAAAGGATGAAACCTTTCCCGACAATCTCGGAATCAGTCCTTGTGATCCTCCGCGGCATTGAGATGATTGCGTTGAAGTCAATTCAGCCACTGGTAGAGCCAGCGGATTTCGTGAGTTATGTCGTTTCAAATAAAGTAACTCAAATAGATTTACGCTTTGCCGCGGCGCGAGAAACTTTCGCATAAAAAAGTAAAATAATTTTGACGAAAGTCGTTCCATTAGAAATTATGTGTTATCGTATTAGTGAATTTATATTTCTAGGACAAAGTGCAAAACTTAAGTGTGGTGAAAGATTCGATGAACAAGTTTCAGATTTTTGACGCGAGGTAAAGTGACATTTCAAGCTATTTATTAGATAATTATCATATTTCAAAATTTAAATCTTTGGAAGAATTGTAAGTGTACTTTTTTTTGCCAAACAAATATCTCAAACTGCGTGAGGAATTTAATTTTCATCCGAATAATCTCATAATATCGCATTGGCATCAGACTAATATGTAGTCCCAAAGTTTCCCTTGTATCTTGTTTGGGAGTACGTAACTTTTGTGACTAAAGAAATGAGGGCATCAAAAAGCACGCTACTTATGAAAGCATGCTTTTGATAAATTACAAAAGATAACATAATATAACACACCAGACTAATGTTTACATAACTCTGGATTAACCGTAATAAATCCTTTCTTTTCTCAGTCACGAGATATCCAATTCTTGAGTCGTATTTTTCTTCATAAAAAAATTGGGGAAAAATTTCTTCTTAATATCACCGCGTCACGATCTCTAGCCAGTTCTTTGGTAGTAGCACGAAGTGGTGGCATTCTCCACTGTGATGTGGGTGATTCAAACCGAAAGATAAGATCGTCTGTGTTGAGTGTAAATAGAAGTAAGTTTTCTCAGCTGTAGATACCTCCTCAGGGACGTGTGCTCTCTGTGGCGAGAGAGAAACGGGACTCTGGTTTCGTCTTCAGCAAAGCCACGACACTGAGCATCAAAGGAAACACGTCAAGTGAATGTTGGCTAATTAGAACGTCTGTCGAGGGAGGAGTGCTGCTATATGGAATGTTTGAGCTCGGTTGTCGGGACGGAAAGTTATACTTGAATGCATATGAAACTTGTAAATGTCATACGTTTTATTCTTTTTCTTGAAATAACGTAGTTATGTTTGTTTGTTACAGGTAAGAGGCACTGGATGTTCGTACTAGTTACTCAGTAGGTGAGTTGCCCCAAAGGCGAATCATATTTTTAAAATTCATTTGACTACTTGTATATGTTCAAGATCCATGCACAAAACGGTGATGAAAGATTCCTGAGTATTACATTGTCGAGCAGTGATTAGGTATTATTGTAAAGTTAGCGAAAAATGAGCTAGTTCGTTACATAATCTACAGAATTACTCAAGAATGAGCTATTATATATGAATTGTAGAGGGCCAGAAAACATATTTTTAGAATTTACACACACACACGCTTTAATACAGCTCCTGTCTGAAGGAAAATTCTAGCGACCTACTTCTCTGATTGCTTGTTTTTCGCGATTTGTTCGGTCGGTACTAGTCAAGCGGTTCTTTAACAAATGGGCTGTAGACCGTGCGCGATCTGTAATTTCGACTCCTAAAACTAGTGAAAGCTGCTAATTCTGCTGCTAATAATTTATTCTTATTGTCACATCTACAAAAACGGAATGTGAGGAAATTTCGTATTTCGAAAAAATTTATAACAATTCTGGAAATATTAATTTCGCCTTTCCTTTTCTACTGAAATTTCCATTCTAAATCAGGATTGAATTGTTTGGAAAAGTTGGAATTAATCAAAACCAAAGTCCCAGGTCCATCTTATTTTGGGGTTTTCTTTCATCTCGAATGTCTCGCTCAAATAGATCCAAAGTTCGTCTCGCCCTTCTACTACCTGTGCTTCAGTGCCTCAAAGCTACCTCCATTTTAATCGCGGTCTCTCCCTTTTTCGTGCGTGCCTTTCCAACATCTTCATCAGTGCTGCTGTCGCTTTATTCCCAGCTCTGCGCACCTCTTCTACTACTGCCGTGTCCTCCACACTTTCATATTTATACTAATATATTACTAATATTCATTATTACATACATTTTGTTTATATATATATATATATATATATATATATATATATATATATATATATATATATATATATATATATTACAACAAATTTCCAATGCACGCAGAAATTGAAGGAAGCAATCTTCAGCCATGAATGAAATGTCCAAGGCTTCGTTAGAAATTTAAGAACTCAGAGAAAATAAAACATTTCAGTGGAACGTTACGACTGAAAAAATCAAGTATTCGATGGTGTATTCACTTTAATCTTACATTGCGCGTACCGACTGAATTCTCATATTTTGTGAGGCACTGCCTATGACACAGCTATCGTCATTCAGCAGGAAAGCTCCAAGGAAGAGGTGACTGACATTTCGGCCAACATGTTGTGGCCTTTTTCAGAGCGTACTGCTCAGCAGTATATACAAACCCGCCCGCGGAAGCCTACGCAATCATATCCAAGGAAGAGACCTCCCACCGTTAAATATTTGCTATTCGTATGTTGCGTTATGGAAGAAAAATTCTCTGATATACTTGATATCTAAATAACTGTTCTACTGTGTATCAGTATTAATATATTGTTATTGGAGTATACACGAATACCCATTTTGATAAATTCATTTAATTTTTGACAGTGTTAAACGAGAATATTTTATTTATTGTTGTTGTTGGGCAGTGTACTTGAAACCATTTTGTGGGACTTTGCTCTGCGTGCCTCAGGTTTCTCCCCACTCGCCTCCACCATTCGCGTTGGCACGCTCTTTTCCTCCTCGACCTTGCTTCGTTCCCCGCTGCGGTCTGCGTCCCGTAACGACAAATTGAGAATGAGATACGCGGCGCTGTGGGGCGAGGCTTCCACCCCCACCCCCACCCCTGCCGCACCCCCATCTCCACCCACCGCCCGAGTGGCCAACTGCTTCTGTCGCGCGCCGTAATATATGGTTATGAAGAATTGAGACAAATTTCTTCTACAGCTGTGGGGTAGCCGCGTAAGCTATACACCAGTGTTGTTCTCCAGGATTTATTTGTGGCCGTCCTGTGTTCGTGCCGTCGACCCCCACGTTGCTCCGGACTGGTTCTGTTCTTAGAATGCGATATCGAGTTGGTAGACGTGGAAAAATTGAAGAAGTAAAAAGAAATGTGGAAGATATAAAAACCGGGAAATCTTGCTCTCGCGAATAAATAGACTTTTTGATTGAAGCGCACAAAATCTGAACCGCAAAGCATTTATCCGAAAAAGGAACGTTTTTTTAGAATAAATTCATGAACACAGAAATCGCGATACTGAATATTTCTCGACAGGGCGTTTCTTCAAGTATTTATTATCAAGTCTGTCGTGGGCGAGATATAAAAAACCGGCGTAGCGTATTAGTACTTTTTGTAACTATACGTATGGAAGGGACATTATTAGAGCAATACTAAGGCCTCCAGAAGAAAAAATGAAGCTGAACAGCACCTCAAGATGGGTTTCTAAAACGCTGTACGCACATTGCTCAAGTACCACAAATAAAATAGCTTCGTAAAACACGCATAAAGGTATACCCTCATATTAAATATTTAAACACAAATATCGTTTACGATTCCCGTAGAATGCGCTAAATCTGTCAGTATACGCTGTAGCTGAATAGACAAAATGACCATCAAAATTTACATTTTTTAGACAAAATAGAAACGTTTCATTGTTTTTTATTTGTATTTTTCCCGACTTCCTGCGTAGCATGAATACGTGCCAAGATAATTGGTCGCATGATCGGCCTGAGTGTACAGCGCGTTCGCTACACCAAACGGTGCGAGCGTCGGAACGATTCGCCGCCGGCGGGCCTCTGCGGTCCGGCTGCCTCTGTGGAGGCGCGGCGGAGACCGCGGCACGAAAAAACGCGCGGGGGAGAGACGGGGGTGTTTGATCGATGGCGCAGGGCGTGCGCATGCGCAAGGCTCGCGGCCGCTGTCACTAAAAGCCTTTCGTGATCGCCAGAGGGCGCTGCGGCCACCGCACGCGCCGACCCCGAAGACGCCCGCCCGCCCGCCCGCCCGCCCGCCTCGCCCCGCTCCGCCCGCCTCGCCCCGCTCCGCCCGCCTCGCCCCGCTCCGCCCGCCTCGCCCCGCTCCGCCCGCCTCGCCCCGCTCCGCCCGCCTCGCCCCGCTCCGCCCGCCCCGCCCGCCTCGCCCCGTCCCGCCCTCCTCGCTCCGCCCCGCCCGCCTCGCCCCGCCCGCCTCGCCCCGCTCCGCCCGCCCACCCGCCCCGCCCCGCCCCGCCCCGCCCCGCCCCGCTCCGCCCGCCTCGCCCCGCTCCGCCCGCCTCGCCCCGCTCCGCCCGCCTCGCCCCGCTCCGCCCGCCTCGCCCCGCTCCGCCTCGCCCCGCTCCGCCCGCCTCGCCCCGCTCCGCCCTGCCCCGCCACGCCCCTCCCTTCTCCGCTCCGCCCCGCCCCGCCGCCGCTCATCTCTGCGAGGGAGTCTTTATTTATTTTTCCTAAGACTGTCCTGTTATATCGACTTTGCCGCAACCAAACACGAGGACGAAAATTCACACTTAACGGCCGGCGCCCGTTCAAGATGTAAGTGTCCGTCCGTTAAGAATAATCGATATAAATGATGTTTTGCTAGAGATGATGGATGAGTATTCAATTATACTGAAATATCATTTCTTGTTGTTGTTTTTTTCTCATAGTAAGGTTGCAAATGTAATGACCGATAGGCTGCTTAACGGTCTAATGAGGTTAATCGACTTGACTCGTATAACCGCCAAACCTTGCGCCTCTGCGAGGGAATGTGGAGTTATTCTAATTTATTTTATGTCGTAGTTGCTCCCTATACAATGAATGATATATCTGTTGTATGGAGTAATGTTTTGTATACATTGCTTTTTAAATGCGTTCCATACACCGTGAATTTTGTAAAATCGAACTGCCCTCAACAGATACGGAACTTTCTAATTTTACGCTGGGAATATCTTACAATGCTTTTGTTCATAGATAGACCACGGATTAGTTATAATGTTAAATTATGAAACTGATTATGGTTGTTAATAGTGCACCGTGGATTATTACGGCTGTTTCGTCTCAGATCTGTTTCACAAAGTTTAACTTGAAACAATCAAAGAGATAAACTCTTAAAAAGAGTTTTCTTGCCGATTGTAGTTACTTTATATCCTCGCTTCCCATTTATCACAACCGTATTTGAGTAGAAAAATAGGCGCCTACTCCACCAATCATACAGTACGAATCATGAAGTCCGTCTGTAATAACCGTGCGACGGCGATGCAAGTAGTGATTCGCTCCCTCTCTCTTCCCCTCATCCACAGCTTCTCCCACACCCACGTTTCCTCCTCCTCCGTTTCTTGTACTTCTTCGCCCATTCCTTTCTCCCACAGATATGTTTTCCTTCTCCTCCTTCTTCTTCCCTTCGAGCCGAAATCCGCGTTTGCGCTATCAGGTAGCTATCGCGAAATTACGAACCGGATCGTGCTCGCCGTTATTGATGCGAAGGCTGATGCCAATGCCGCTGCCGCCGCCGCGCCCTACAGCGGTTGGGAAGGCCCCAAAAGCGGTCAAAATTAATTTTTTCAGTACTCTTAAAATGAAAGTATGTGATTCATATCACCATGAACATATAAAAAGAAAAATGATTTTTTTTACAATTCACAAGTTTCATTATTTTATCAATTATTGTGTAAAGGGAATGGAAACATCAAATTATCAAGAAGTATCAATTCATGTCGTTATTTCACGATTAGAACTTAAATTTCTTACTAATAGTATGTGCGTTATTGTCTCGTTAGTGATCATTCCTATCAAACTATGTAAGTTGCGAAGTTTCTTCTCATTTTAATGTTTCGTAGATATAGTTTACAGCCAAGTCTGCGAGAAGCCAGGTTTTTGATATATAGAAAAATGTATACTTACGTTTATCATGAAACATGCGCTTAGTTAAAAAAACTGACATAAACGTTTATGAAGATTTCATTTCTAACTTTCACCGTCTATGTTAAAAGATATCTGCTACTGTCGAGTTGTAGATGAAGAGAGTGGGGGAGCGAAAATTCGCATGGGATGATGTAGCATACCTCCAAGCCTCTGAACTACTCACCCAGGCAGAGGTCGGCATCGACCCATCCGCCTTGCTGCCGTGGAAAACACTCCACTATCAGGACTCTAACCTTGAACCACCGGTCTACGAAGCGATTGTTGCAAATTTATTTTCGTAGCTCGAAGATATTTTTGTCCCCTTTTTTTTCTCGTTCTGGACCATAGTGCCTCCGCCGCTGCCGCCTCATATCTGCCGCTCGGCAGATCTGCCTCGAAAGGAAATTCCTCTCCCGCTCTCTTTCTGCAGAGATGCCCGTTGAAATTTCGCCCAATTACACCGCGATTCAGAGATGAGCGACCGCGATACCGATGAGAAGACACGCCGTAATTACCCGGGGCCGGCGCCAGGTTTTCGACGACCTGTCGCTCTCCTTCGCTTTTTCTGTCCTTGGCGCTCGTCGCGTATCTGCTGCTGGTTCGTCGCTCTTTTCCCTCCGCGTTTGCGTCGCATCTACTTTAAGATACTGCGTTGGTTGTGGTTTGTGAAGTCGTTCGTTATGTTGCAGCGTCCTCGTCTGTAATCTTGTATTTTTTTGATAATTTGACCTCTTCTTCTTCATGCAACTTCTCAAATTTGTTCCCAATATTAACACAATAATAGTGGGTGGTGGGTGAAAAATGTTGCTGTTCAGAAAGGAGAATATGGGGTTCTGGAGCAGCAAAAATTAGAACTTCTGAAAAGGCGCACGTGAATGCTGAATGTTTCTTCTTCGTCGTATGACACTTAGTTCGAGATTAGAGTCGTAAGAGTGAAAATATAGTCAGGTATGATAAATTACGAAATAACATAATAAAATATTGACATTTTTTCCGAGTCCCTGGATATCTATCGAACTCATAGACATCCATTGCACGCATTGTAAATTAGTAATAGGGTAACAATGCAGATTATTAACACATTGTGCATGTATCATTTTAGGTATATTTCATTATATTTCTTATATATAAGCCTAATTGTGCATCTATGAAATATACGTGAGGTTTTATCGTCAACCCAAGGTGTAAAACGCTTTTGATTCTTGTTTAAGAAAGTATTATTCTTATAGAATAAAAATCGCCCATTGCAATTGATTTTCATCGCAAATCCATTATTTTTTTTCCTTTTTATGAATAATTCCACTGAACCTCGGACGCATTTCGAACTGATTCTACGCATTTACTAAATCAGCGATTTCATGGAAACGCATTACTTTGCGCCGCGAGCAGATGCGAAGAAGAGAAAGGGAGGTAAATGCAGTTAGATGTAATGGATTGAATAAAGAGGCCCGAAATCAGTTTCTTCATAGGGCTGAAAAGTAAGCCCCTGCGATGAGTTCGGAATCTGCTTCCATCAGGGTGGAAATCCATCGATCCATGCGCTGGGTCGCGCAAACTAGGTTACGTTCCAAAGTAACTCCACTCTTTTGGCATTGGCTTAACAAAAATTAAGATTGATTTTGTTTTATATTCGACGTATGTATGAAATTGTATGATTTGAAAACGTGTCGAACATTGCTGAATTTACTTCTACAATTAATTTAAAAGTATTGTTCCTTTTGAGTGTGGGGATATCGACGTGAAACTCATTGTAAAACTTTTGTATTCATTGAAATTTCTTGCGATAGGAGCCATTATTTCGTGTTTTACAAATATTTCTGCATACAGCATGCTCATATGCCATGTTCACATTATGAACGGCATTAAAATTTTATAACTAAAGCGGTATCGTAATTCGAAGAATAGTTAGCCGCTCAAAAGTTTTGACGCAAACTAACTGATTCGGTTCATGATCATAATTGATAAGTGATACAGATATTCTGAGCGACAGTTAAGGAGAGATTTTGTACTTATACAAAGTAAAATTGCTATTATTTGGAATATATTGGGTAAATTTAATTCAGATAATTACTTTTTTTTAAATTTAAAACATTCTCCAGGAGTACCAAATTACCCTTTCCTTAAATTGCTACGCCAAATGAGGTCAATACATTTTCTTGTAGATGAATGTGCCATGCGTCCTATCTCCAGCCCCCAATTAATCCCGCCTTTGCGTTGAGAAGTGCGGTACTTGGGCTGTTTGCGTCCGGGCGAAGCAGGTCCCAAACATTCGGGCGCCGCCGCAGGCCGGCCTGTGCAAGCGGGGCGGGGCGGGGCCAGCGGGCGAGTGCAGGCCAGATCGTAATCTGCGTGACCCGGGGGGAGGGGCACCGGACAGCCCTGGGGGGGGGGGGGGGGGGCATGGGAGGGTGACGCCACGCGACGGCCTGCGCCTGCAACCGCGCCCCGCGCCCTGCGCCCGGAGCGCCGGCGGCGGTCGATGGCAAAGGGCGCCCCTCCCGGAGGCCACGGCCGCCGCGCTGCTGTGGGCCACTGCCGCGGTAGATACGATACGATAAGACATCCACACCCAAGACGCTTTCGATTGCTCGCTGTTTGCGAAACCATATTATCAATATGTTTCTGATATTTGGATCCTTTACTAACAATATAACGGTTTTAAATTTATTTCACAAAGGCACTAACGAACGCTCTTTAAACTTTAATCAAACAATCAATCTATACTACCTATATCGAATAATTTCGAGAAGGGGTTTAGAATAGACGGAAATGTGTGTGTACTATAAAAAAACATTTTTCTGTATATATTATATCATTTTTTTACATAATTACAATTCAATCACATTTTTCTTTTAATAATTATTGGTTCGTAATTAATTTTGTTAAGAATCTTAAATTAAAATGACTCCAACAAATAATATCTTTAGGGGGAAAATATCATGTGTATGTGTATTTAACGTAAACGTTATTATCCGAATGAACACTCTTCGTATCTGTTTCGTGCACTTTTTTTAATGCTTCCCATACTATCGGCGAGAAAGGAAAAAAAATAGATGTTTAGTAAGCGGAAAACAAGCATGAGAAACTGTACCGGGAGATGGCGCTCAGGTTATCAGTTGATGTCACTGAAATGCCTCTGACCGGGATCCCCAACAGTCTCAAGGATTTTCGACACCGTAGCTTGATCAAATTCAGTCGCTGTCTGGAGGAGAATTCTATCGGCCCGCTGCTCTGATCAGTAGTTTCCCGATGTGTCTCCGATCAACACCAAGCGAATGCCGGAGTAGTGCCGTAACAAACGGGCTACGAACAGAGCGCGATCTTCCCTTCCACTTTCATCTCCTAACCTCATCCCTTACTTGCACACCCTTTCTCACATCTACTACACTACCACACGTGCCGAGAGACCAGTAGGGGGCTTGGAGCTTGTCCCAGCTGAGGCGATGATACGCTGGCGGGAGATACCTGGTTGGGGAAAACTACGCTAGCCCACGGGCAGGTGGGAGCCGGATCTCACCAACCAGCGGGAGAAGATCACCTTCGCCTCCCGCGATAAAACGAATGCACTACACTAACAGGACAGATGACCTTAACAGTAGACGCGCCCGAAATCACTAATCGATCAATCAAAAACGGGAAACCGCGTTTCGCGCTCGGCGTTTTAAGAAAACGCTTCTCTATTCCGAAAGCGGTATCACACCTTCATCGCAGCGCCTCACGACCCTCAACATTTCGCGTCTGCGGTCGCTGGAGAGTCCGGGGTCGCGACGCGTTGGGCGCGAGGAGTGGTTGGTCGTGTTGGGAATCGGCCTGCGCTCTCGCCCGCCCTTTTGCCGTCCGCGGCCGCGCGCGCCCGGCCTTCGGAGCGAGCGCTTTTGTGCGCCGATCGCGCCTCCGCCGAATAATTGAAGTGCGCCCGCAGGCGAACCGGCTTTTCCAGAAATCAACGAATCGGTGCTGTGTGTTGCCCGTGCTGGGTATAAGGCTCCTTTTGAATGCTTTAAAATGATCGTATTGAATAACCTTTATGGATGTTCGTGATGTAACAAGTTGTCGTTGTTTGTTGTTTTTTACAAATTGTTAGTATAACGAATATTATAGACCGAGTCAGACCCCTGTCAGAAGTCCGCACTTTGTAAATCATGGATAGAAAAATGAAAATAACAACGAACGGTTCTGAGCTGTGCATTACACTATATCGGCCAATTGTTGTGTGTGGATTAAATTTAAGATGTGCGTCTTCTGATTAAATTTGTTTTTTGTATGTTACACATGTGCCTCTGATTGGTAGACAACCCATTATGCGTTGAAAATCGGCTAGTATATGAAATCTCTGCCAGCGTTATAACGAGATCTGCGAAATATCAGTGCTTGATGGGTTGACTTACCTATCAGAAGTAACGTCAGGAACGGTAACTCCGTTATATCAAATTTCCTACCTCATGTTCATCGACAAAAAATTCTTCGATTTTTCTTCATGCCATAGACGTTTGTAACATGTTATTCTGAGACATGCTATTAGCTACTAGCTACTACCCATCGTAAAACAGCAATGGTTGTCAAGCGGCTGAGGAGGTTACAGTGTATGGGAGTTCCTAGAGGAAGTCTCCTAGAGGGACCTAACAACTAATACGCTCGAATGTGTAAAAAGGCAGGTTTTCGTCGGCAAAATGGGCGACTACTTCCACTAGTGTTTGTTTACTCTCGGTGAAAATTTTGAGCAATTTGTAAATGACAGGATTTCTTGTGCCTGTCTGGCGCGAGGCGTTCCCGGCCGATGCCGGCCGTGGGCCAACGACTTTATGTTTTACGTAATCGCTTTATGAGCCTTTAGCGGTCGCGCTGTTTCGGGAGGGGGGAGAAAGGGGAAGGGACTCTCCCCTTTGACGTTCGCTCGCGCGTGGGGGGAGGCGCAATCTTCAAGCAGCGCCGCGCCTCTTGAAGCGGAGGGGAAAGTGGCTACGAAGTCGTCTCGCGAGCGCCTTGAATTTAGAACGGGAAAACGCATGTCGTCCAGACATTTTAATGACTCTTGAGTTTATCTTGTTTTTTGTTGTTGTTTTTAACTCGTTGGTTTGGGTTGAACGAGACGGGTGGAGAGATGATGGTACGTAGTTTTGCAATGACTCGTCAATTGAGTTCACTGGGTTTGTCTTTATTTGCATGTGATGTGTATCAGAGTGGAATATATAGGAAAGACATTACACGTCAGTGTAGTACAGGGAGGTAAGGCAAGCTACGGTGGAGTTCTATTAAGATTTGCACGGTGAAATTGTGCATTATTTGTAAAGTATTTCAGTTTCAGTCAATAATTGGTCAGTCAATAGGTTTAATGAATGTAAAGTATAGTTGTCACCAAGTGTTTGACAGTTAATTGCAAAATTAATAATCAATCTAAAACTTGTAATCGTATATTTATATTGTAGTTTATTATTAACATAAAATGCAAGTGGTCACAAATTGTTTTGACTGAGCAGATAATGGGCTTTTCAAACCAACCAGCAAACCAACCAGCGACGTATTTCCACACTACTTTCATTTGCCGCATTAATGAAAAACGCCGAGAAACGTTACTGTGGACTTCCGAGAGACATTACCCTTAATGAAAATATCACCGAAACGAACAATTTGTGAGAAACGAGAAACGGTTCTATTGCCGAGTGCAAAGGGAAGTAAAGTCGGCGGATAAAATGGCACAAAGCCACCGATAGCTGAATTTGGTCAATACGGTCATTGGAAATGTCGAAACACTTTGCGCCAATGGCAGGCGAGATCAGATAGGGAATTGAAACTTCGTCGGACACGTGGCCAATTAAAAGAGCCCGTTGTCAACGAGTGAAAAAGCAATTAGGCGCGCGAGGAATTTAATTACGCTGTTCCGTGCCGTAAATGGTACGGCGGCCTTTTGCCTTAGATCTAGGGCCCTGGCGGAGAGCCTCAAGTTGGACCTAATTGCCTTCCCGTACGAAATAAAATATGTACTAGGATTGTAGAGAATTACGACTAAAATTAATGAGTATTTAAACCCTCTAAACGACCCACCGTAAAACGTTAAAAATAGTGCTATCTTCAGAATTCCAAAATGAAAATTCATACATTAAATTTTGAAGTAATCTTGATTATAAAAACAAGTTTAGTACATTATCATTTCAATTTTGATATATATTCGTCGCAAGTAAAAAGGTTAAAGTGATTTAAAATGCTCTTTGAATTTTACACTTTAATATGACAGATTGTAGAATAGTTATCACAACTATTTTATGACACTATCCAGTATTTTGCCATTATGTAGTAACGGAATAAACGAAGTATAGTTTCGTTTATGGGATATTTTATATCTTTAATATGAAACATTACGGGAAGAAAAGAAATTGATATGACTGTCACTTTTGTTTGTACACAGTCGCGTCTTACATAAGGTATTTACAGCCGGCCGTCAGAAACCTTTATAGAGCCATTTGTATAATGCAGTTGCTCAGCAATGAGCGACTGGTTAGCTGGTCCGTGGAGCGACTGCTACGGAGCTTCTTGCAGGAGCCTGCGGAGATCATCAGGCAGGCATAGTCTGCTCCACCCCGCTTCTAATCCCCGGACCTCTCCCACCGCTTCCTTCGCTCATCTCATCTCCACCATATTGCTCTCCGCCCCTCCTCACACACCCCTCACACCGTCCCTTTTTCTTCTCACTCACCTCTCCCTTCTTCATCCTTTCACCTCTCCTCACCAGGCCTCGCCCGACTCATCCGCTTCGCACTTTTCAGCTCTGCTGCTCACTTCCCCGCTCCAGATCGCAGCTCTCCCCTTTGCCCTCACCTTCCGCTTCTTATCGACCTTCCCGCTCCTCTCGCTGCGATACACCCACCTCCCACTTCGCTCTGCCCGTTGCCCTCTTCCCTCCTCTCTTCCCAGCTCCGTCCGAATCCTCCCGCGCTATATCCTCCACCGACACCCTCGCTTCAAGCAATCCTGCTCCTTCCCGCTCTTTCCTCTTCCTCACACCTCGTTCTTCCCCGCTGTGCCGTCCATCCACCTTGTACCCCCCCCTTCTCGCCGCCTCACATTTTTCCTACCATCCGCTTATGCATCACGTCCCTAAGCCCGTCATGTCTCGCTCTCTCCTCCCCGCTTCACCCCATTTCGTCACACGTCTTCCCGTGCTTCCTCGCCTCCCCACAGCCTCCGCCGCCTCCGAATCTTATTAAAATATCTCGCCGGGTATATTCGTGGGGAGGCCTATTTATACGCGGCGGGAGGCGCGCGCAGTATCTGTATATACGCGTCGTCTTTTTCTCTTTGCTCATATCTTGTTAAGCGCCCGCCCCGCAAGGCCATTCACGGGCCTCCATGTTTATTTTAATTTTATTTTATAGCTTCGTCGTATACGCGCGTGGGTGGGGCGCGGGGGCGGTGCCCCGTGGCGTCTGCTTTGTAATTATTCACTGGGACGAGCCGTCCGCTACGCTGTTGGAGCTGTGAAATAGGTAGCGCGCAACCTTCAGACCGAGCTGCTAACTGCATATATAGCTCGCTTGTTGCCTGAGGAGATGCGTCCGTTTTCGTTTGTAACCTGAGACTTGGTTTCTCTGAGCGATGCGTTTCTTCCTATGACGTGGAGTAGGCTGGTAAAAGCACAATATTGCTTTGTTACCTTTTATCTGCTGATTGACCTATAATTTTTTTTCAGTTTTAGAAACGAAGATGAAAAGCAAGTGAAATGTTTTGAGTTCTTGAAGCGAAATATGTTTACATGATTTCGTTTTCGAAACGTTTATCATTAACATTGCTTATAAACAATTGTGTAAAAAAGAAAGTATTTCATATAACATATTTTATTCTGTAAATTGAGTGACGAACAGTGAATTAAAAAAGGCAATACTATTTTGCTCTAGAGAATATATTTCGTGGATTTCTGTACATGTATGTGAATAGAAGATTCAACAAAGAACTTTAATTATATGCATTCGATTAACATTGATATGAATTAATACGATAGAATCTAGATCATAGAATAGAAGAAATAGATCATAGAATCTGCATGTGCAGTTGAAAACTTGTAAGACTGGAGGCCGAGTTAAACAATTCAGAAACTAAATAATATGTTACAGTATTAACAACAGGAGAGAATTCTGTTCGTAACCAAATTCCCCAGGGGATGGAGCAGTGATGTGATAATTTATAAAGGGTTTACATTTTGTAATACAGTTGAAGGAATTTATTCCGATCACTACTAATTGGATGAGTCATATGAGAAATACTACTGTGTGTCCGATGCAGGTTCGTTACAAGAGCGTATATCATATGCCAATAAAAGGCCATAAATCCGTATCGATGTCAGAGTGTAGTACCAAAGAACACGGTCGCGATGCTCGTTGTGATAACCTATCCCCATTCTCCGCGCTCATGCGAGCGACCACGAGACGGAATCAAGCGGTTGCGTGTTCGAACTCAGCAGAGATTCTTACGATAATCCAGACCCGCTTGCAGGGGATGAGGGGACCACTGAAATATAGTGTGTCTGTAGAATGAAAAATAGAAATATTAAATTCCTACTTTTGTTCTCGCGAGAAGTTACGCTGCTTTGCTTTTTTGCATTGGATCTGCCTTGCAACTGTGGGTCGCAAATACCTTTGTTTGTCTGTACTAGCAAGTTTCTAACACTTAAAACATAATCATTAGTGTTGAATTAAACACGACAATTAATACAGGATTAAAAATGAAGACGAATTTTGCCTTTCCCTCAAAATTAAATTTGGTTTATCACGGTGTATTTGTATTATTCGAGTATGTTTCTCTTAATGTCTCATTTATTTAAAAAAAAATATTTCGTCTAGTAATATTGGCGAAATGGCAAGAGCGTGTGGTTTCAGATTTTCTTGGAATCAGTCTGCATATACTGACCAATTCGCCAATTAATGGATTCCTCGAAGCTCAGTCGAAACTGCAGTATTGTTTGCTAAGCAAACTCCCGCGCGATCGCACAAACTCTGCTTCGAGGAAAGAGATTGGCCTCTGTGAAGACGTGGGTTAAGGAGGAGGACGAGAGAAGCGACGTCAGAGAGGTGGATTCTCTGCTGCTACTTGAAGGAGGAAACGAAGTGTTCACAGATTATCGCGCGCCGTGTTCAGCCACTGTGTGTGTGAGTGCACGAAATCTGATCTGTATGTGTGACTGTCAAAGTTAGGATGCTGCGACATTTACCGATGGAAGTGAAACTTTGTATCTAGAGATAGTTTTGCCGAGTTCTGCATCATTTACAGTCGTATCTATTCGTTTTTGTCTGTGTTCGGCGTGAAGAGAGATTGATATGACAAAAGCCCTTATGAAAATTTGCTCGATTTAATTAAAATTACAATTTAGCTGTAAGATAAGAGGAGAGACAGGGTAATTCAAATGAAAAATGTGTGAAATGGCAGTTTACTTTATCCCTTTATTAATTTTGGAAATACATTAACATTAAAAGTACATACACCTAAAAAAAAAAAATTATTATTTGCAACCAACAGATTAGTTGTCAATAGGTATGTTGAATTTGTCAACGTTTATCAACATATGTTGTATTCTTCAAAAGTTATGTTGAATGTAGGTAGTTAGTGAAAAACGATCCAAACAAGACGTCGGTTTGCTGAAGATTCATGCAGTTTAGTACACCCGATACACTTAATCAGGAATGAGTTCAATCTAATATTTGCCTATTTCCATCACGCACATTCATTCCAACTAAGCTAACGTTGTTGGGGATTTAGATACATTTTTTTTCTCAATGCACTCAACGCCCGTGCACAGGACTTGTGGTTGCACGTTAGGCGAATGTCACTTCCGCAGTGAAAAAAGCGCGCGCTGGAACGCCCATTTAAGCGACCGAAACGGTTGCTGCGCCCGGGCGAAACGGTGCGCACGAGGCCGACGGCGCCGGGCGATGGGCGATGGGCGACACCTGGGCGACGTAACGGCCTCCCGCGCCACCTATCGCCCGATCTACCGGCGCAGCCGCCCACGCCACCGTCGCCCCCACGCATGACCGCCCCCCACTCTCGGGATTTCCACGCTGTTTTGCAGGCGCTGCCCCGTGATGTATTCACAATAACTTAATTCCCTGTGAAAACGTCTGGGCAGAAGTGTTTTAAATTTTATGGCCAGTGCCGTTACAGTAGTGTAGTAATACGTACTAGCTAAGCGTGGCGCCTCATATGGGTGTATTCATGTTAAGTATACTTTGTGCTACGTAAGTTCATAATACAAATAAATGTTATACATATTACAAATGCCCGATTAGTTCATTTTCTGCCGGAGAAGTTATGTAAAAAAGTATGTATTAAAATGCTACTTAAAATGCCGTTTCATTACAAAAAAAATACTGAGTTGGTGAATACATTAAGTAATTCTTTCTTTCTTTTTATTTTTATTTCTTTATTTTTTACATTTCTTTCTTACTTTGATTCGTTCACTTATTAATTAATCGTAAGAAGATAGGATGAAATGCATTTAATCGAGAGTCTGCTTTCACGATGATTTGAGGTCTCTGCAGGACACCACTAATGTTTTCAATGCCGATGCAATTGTAGCGTTTACACACTTCGTGTTATTTCATCACTTAAGTGTTATAGGGCCCAAAATTTTATTTTTTATGAATCCGTTTCAAAATTGAAATGTATACAATCTAAACAGTTTATAAAACTAGTATTTCTAATTTTTTTATGTTACTGCGCCCAAATACGTAGCCTACGTACGAGACATTCTTTTATATTCAGCACTATTCAATTGTTAGGGAACCTATCAAAAAGTCTTTCTCCGAATAGGATAACTGTGTACTCCACCGATTGCGTGTCCGCGTATCGTCCAGGCATTCCCACGTTGTGTCGTGCGTTCAGAGCTCCCTGAGAGCGTCTCCTTTGTCCCGCTCGCGGAGGTGGTGTTGACTCGTGAGGTAGCGCGACTCGACGGCTGCGGCCGAGGAGGAGGCAGAGGTCGTGAAGGCGCGCGAATCCCGAAATACAGCGCGAGGCCGGGCGAAGAAGGAGATGCAGGAATCCTTCAAGTCCCTGCTCCTAAACCGTCCCGTCACCGCCTTCGCCTCCATCCTTGCCGCCACCCACGCCACCGCCCTCGCCTCCGCTCTCGCCTCCGTCCTCACCTCCCCCTTCGTCCCCGCCCTCGCCTCCGCCCTGGCCACGCACACATTTTCGCCCTCACGCCCACAATGGAACAAGCTCGAAGAAACCGGTGGCCCCCAAGTAACACATTCAGAGACAGGGATTTGAACCCCGGTACCCACAGAAAAGTTATCCCATTGTCCGCTAAGTTACAGGTCGACACAAAAACTGATATCATTCACTCGCCTATGCTCCGGGGCGTAGTTCACCTTCCAGCGCTTTAACCCGAAGCACGGAACGTCGGACGCGTCGGTCATCGGCCGCCACGCGGCCGGCGGTCATCGACCCGCCTGTTTGGGCCGGCGGAGGCCCCGCGTGCTCTTCAGCCGCGTGTACTCGCCGCGCACGGCCTATTTACAGGGGCGGTCGTATCGCGTCGCGTCGCGCCGCGCCGCCCCGGCGCCGCCGCTGCCGCCGCCGCCGCAGCGCCGCCCGGAAGCCCAGTGTTTGACGAGAGGACGCCGGGACGGTCGCGATGCGGTGAGGCGCCTGGCCGCGCCGCGCCGCCCCACGCCGGCGCCCGCCCCCGAAAGTAAACTGGGTGATGCACCGCGTTCAAACACGGCGCGCCGGGGCCCCGGCGCCGCCGCAGCCGCCGCCGTCGCAGCCGCTGACGCTCCGTGATAAGTCGCCCGTTGAAGGGCGTCGACGCACTGCCCGCCGTCACGCGACACGTGGCGCCCGTGAAGGCTGCGGGGCGGGTGAAGCCGGTGGTGGTTGGCGGTGGCAGAGGAGGGAATGAGGAAGCGAGTGGTGATCACGGGAACCGGTGGCAGATGGCAGGAAAGGGGTGATTGATTACTAGCGATTCCGGTCGCGTCAAAGGCTGAATTCAGTAGTCCCGTACGTGTAGTGCATGATTTCCCATGAGATGGCAGTTATCTTGTCCACCTGCATGCCGAGGTCCGGCGCTGACCTACCGTCGGCTAGCGGGGTTTTCCCCAATCGGGTATCTCCCTCCAGCAGGCCGCCGCCGGGACACCAGCGGGCCGTCGTCCCAGCCGGGACACGCTCTAATCTCCCGACAGTTTTGGTAGTGTAGGGCATGTAAATGTGTGTAAGGGTTGAGAGTAGAACAAGGAAGGGGAAAGAATGATCGCGCGTCCGTGGCCCATTTGGTAGGGTACTTCTCCGGCATTCGCCTGGTATTGATAGAAGCAACAACGGAAAACTGCCGATTTGAACAGCCGGCAGCTAGAATTCTCCTCCAGACAATGGCTGAACTCGACATACCCAACAAGCTAGTGAAAATCCTTCCACGTTCGGGACTCAAACCCCACGACCGGTCAGAGGCACTGCAGTGACATCAGTTGATGCCCGATGATGATTGAGTTAGAAATATGTACCAATAATTTGAATACACACACACACACACAGACACACACACACACACACATATATATATATATATATATATATATATATATATATATATATATATATATTCATGTAGTGTCTGAGTGAAATTTTCTGAAAGCAAGAAACATTGACGACTTCACTGATATTTACTTCATTGCTCGACTTTGCTTTTCCTATTGACCATTCTCTCAGGTAATAGCTGGCGAGATGATGGGGCGAGGCCGAAAGAGTGTAATGAGATGGCATAGTGGTGGGTTAGTAAGTAAGCAGAGGCATGAGACAAGGAGCTTACTGTGAGATGCTATGCGGGATGAAAGAACGCGACAGAAGGGCTAACAGAAGACAGAGCGTTGGAATAAAGAAATATCCTTCTAGAAGGGGAGAGAAGTCAAGATAACACAAGAAAAATGCAGTCAGACGTTACGCAACTGGAAATATGATAAATACGAATCATAAAAGGAGACGTTTCTGCTGTGTAAATGACGTCACGTCAGTAGTAGTGTTCCGGCGTCGTCGATTTTAAGAGCACGCGGAAGGGGTGAACAAACACAAGGCAAGAGGGGACGTTGTTTGCTTTTGTATATGCACGAAGAGGAGCGAGTCTTCCTTGACACGATGACCATTTCCTTCCCATTTGATAATTACGCTGCTGGATATTGCATTTGCCTGATAAGAAAGGACGTTCGTAACTTGATACCTTATTGATTACGCTATTAATTTATGTTTCACATGCTTACTCCGTTACTCGACGGCAATTGTTTTCGACCGAGTTCGCAAATCCTCTAAAGGTCAACTCTTCCAAAGGAAAAAATGTCAAAACATTAGTCTGAGAAATTTTTTGGTGGCATTTACGACAGGCGTCACGACCGAAATTTTGTTTTTTACGGGTCTTGAACACTCACATTTGATCACTTTTACAACTACCATACTTGTAGTGTCTAAGTAAATTGAATTTAAGAAAATTCTTTTTTTTTACGGTAGGATAATTCGATATTCTTAACTTAAAATTAAACAACACAAAGTATAGACAGTGGAACAAAATGTTTAAACTTGTGGTACTACTAAATGGGATCCCTTGTCATACTAGTTGGTTACCATTTCAAGTGACTCGCAGGTACCTTCTCGGTTTTGCCACAATCCTTCCCCGCTGACATCTACCAGCGCTTAAGGTCTCTACCAGCGCTTAAGCAAAAAATGGTGAATGAGTAATGGTATTTCTTGTTTATATGTTTTTCTTATAAGAAGCTAGTAGTACGAAGTGGACCTAAAAAGGTCGTTATCACGAATAAAGGACTTCGTTGATCATAAACCTTGGCTATCGCCTGGGGTCGCTGCTTCGGTTATTCGATCTACATCGGCCTAATGATGGGATTAACTGAAAAACGCGAACCTAAAATAAGGCAACATCCTCTAAGTAAATCCCTCTTCTCAGCCCCCATTCCATTAGCCCTTCATACCACCCCTGTAGCTCGGGCTGCGCGCGGCCCATCCGTCTCGAAGCGGCCGCCGTCATGTTCGTTAATGCTCACTGCGCGGCGGGCCGTGTAGCTCATCCTTCACGCCCCGCCCCACGCCGTCCCCGACGCCGCTCCTACTGCACCCACCCAAACCGCTCCGGCCGCCTCCGTCGCCTCCGCCATCGCTACAGGCTCCTTCGCCAGTTTCGTGTTTACCTGTTACAAAATGCCGCCTCCGCCATCGACTGTCGCGACGGGCAAGTCTCTTTGCGACCGACGTCCTTGCTTTTATTCTTGGATTTATTTAGAGCTGCACTTGAAATAAATCAGCTGTTGACGGTTTCAGCCAATCGGGAGCTTGAACGTCACCGAAGTGACGTCACTGTAGTGACGTGTAAGCTCGCTATTGGATGACACCGTAGCAGCTGATGACTCGTCAGAGCCAGCTGTAAATAAATCGAAGTATGCATCATAATATGACATATTAAAACAGTGTTTTCTTATCTTTGAAAGCTTTTGTCCATCCCAGTTTTGACGACAGGCGTTGGTAGTGGGATCATAATAAAGTTCGTATTTTTCCCATTAGAGCATGCATAATATATTTTGTCGTAGAGTACCGTATGTGAAGATTGATTGACTTATCTCCACTCACTGCATAGTGCCGCGACTGTTGCAAATATGCAAAAGATACTCACCTGCTTCTGTGATCTTCGTGTTACTTGTTAGAGATTGTTGGAGGAAGATGCGTGAAACGTTACTACATTTCTGATATCAGGTGATTCAATATAATTAGTCGCATTTGATTGTTAGAACAGAAAATAATTATTTTACATTAACAGGTAATCACGAAACTGCCGGGGGTGATCATTAAATAAGTGAAGATAGTAATTGTAAAACAAAATAGAGTACGAAGATAACTTACATCCCTAGTATCACTCAACGGAATTCCTTGAATGAGAGGGAGGTGTCGAGTTTAAGGAAATGAGGGTTTGGTAATGGCAAAAGTGCATACTAAACGTGCTGATGATGGATGACCAAGGACCACTAATACAGAGCTAATAGCCGTAAGCGCTGAAAACCGATCAGGAGCAGATTGTGAAGTGGAAGAAGCGCAAATGGAAGGAAGAGCTGGGCATAGCTCTTCAGGGCAAGAGGCATTTGATGGGTCGTGCACAGTGTTGGGACTGCGGGGACTCTGGTGGACACGCAAACGAACACGAGGGGAGCGGGCGCGGGGACGAGTGGTCGGTGGGCGGTGGTCGTTGGCGGGTGCCGCCTCGAGGACCCTCGTGAAAGGACGTGCGTGTGTGCGGGCGACCTGCGGACGAGAGTCATTCAGGTCGTCGGGCTGTTCTGGCGTCTCCCGTATCGCAGGGAGACCGGTGGAGAGCTTAGAGCTTGTCCCGGCTGGGGCGGTGCCCCGTTGGTAGGAGATACCTGGTTAGGGTAAACCCCGCTAGCGGTTGGTACGTTGGCGCCGCGTCTCGTCATCCAGCGGGGGAAATATCACAGCCATCTCCCGAGCAAAAGCATGCATTACACTTCCGGGAATAATTACCTTAGACATGGACTCGCCCGCTATCACTAGTAATAAATCAGTCAATCCTGCATCACCCATACGATGCGTTCAGCTCGACTGCTGTTTGTTTGTTTTTTCGGCAAATTTCATTGTCCTGGTCTTTCTGAAAATAGAGAAACAATGAAAAATTATCTCGTCCCAACGAGCAATTAAGTAGCGCCATGTAGGAAGCGACTAAACCACAAATACGTTTAAAAATAGCAACAACGCGCTCTGGTCAGCAGAACACCATTCCTTTGATTAACACATCGCAATTCAAGCGATGTTTGCTTTGTTCTGCTCTGCGCAAGCAGAAACGCTAAACCACATATTATCGTTCGTACGTTCTTAAATTGCAAAAAAAAACAACGTTAAATAATGTTTTGTTATTCAATTCAATTTTCAAAAATTAGTGGGTGTAAAAAAAATTGAATGTATGCATCCCAATCAGAACTCATTTTTAGCGTGCATCTCTGCTGCTAAAATTTTAAGATAAGTCACAACTTTCATACCCTTCCTTTGGGGAAGTAAAGTCGATTGTATCATGTTGTACATTTATTGCACGTAAGAGATCCGTGAGCCTAAAGAAGACTGAGCAATCGTCTGTTTCGTCGACCGAGTAATACCTTCTTTAGCCGCTAGATGGTGAAAGCATAGCGAAATTTGTGTGATCAGATGGAGGAATGTTCGTGATGGCGTAAGAGTCTGACTCTCTCCTCGCACAACAGGCATGAACTAAATTTCGAAGCCATTTTGCAGGCATTTTAAGTGGCTTGGATGTTTTCTGTGTTCAATTGAGCCCGACCACTCGGCAAGCAGCCCTCCTCCCTCCCGATTGAACCCCGACGCGCCGGAGCGAGATTGCGCATGCGCCGCGTTCCGCGACCTCCGAGGCCGACGGGGGCGGAGACGGCGGCGGCGGCGGTGGCGGCGCGGTGTCTGCGCGGCCTTCGCGGCGCGGGACGTGGGAGCGCTCGCGCACGCCGCTCCTCCTTTGTCTCGCGCGGCCGCGTGGGAGCCGCCGACGAGGACGGGACAGGGCGGTGCGCCGCGTTGCCGCGAACCCACGTCGCTTCGGTGGCGGAGACCGCGAGGAGCCGCGGAACGGCCTCAGCCGAGGGGGCCATTTTGGAGGAGGCAGCAAACAAAAAAACTTTCCGATCACTGTTCCGATTGTGGCTACGATAGACCTCACCGAAAAAAAGAATTGTGGGAGTGTACCAGATCCATGATACTGTAACAAGTTTCTTCTGGTATACTCCAACGGTTTTTTTTTTTCGTGTTGATTTGATTTATTTTCGTCTAAAAACCGAAAAGAACTGTATATGACGTATGGAAGAGAACTATAAATCTGCGCATGTTCTTTTGAGATTCAGAATCCTTATTTCATCCTTTTACTGTATACAATTGAATGATGAATAAAAGTACCAACAACGGCGGTTAGTGACAATTGAAAACTAGAAATGTTGGCTAAGGAGTTCAATAAAACGTATCTGCATCGGTGAGTGAAGTAGAATTTTCGTTTTATAGTATCGCGAAATAATGTCTACCCGCATTCCCAGCTCTAGTCGTGTCACAACCAGCGATTGGAATGCTCAATAAAACGTGAGCGTGCTGAAGCTACATATATGTCCAGAAGCAAAATAATGTGCCATGTATCTCCGTCTGCCGCCACGAGGTCGGTTTGTAGGAAGTGAAGCAACAAAGCGGTTGAACGACTCCCAAAAACAGGAGAAGAAAACATTTCTGGACGCTATATTTGGCGCTAAAAACGACAAGCGCTTAATTTACCCGATAAATTTACTGAAACGAGAAATAGAAAACAAAATAAAATAGAGGTACGTCATCACATCGGACAAAAGCTCTGTCGTGCGATAAGAGAACGAGGGATTCTTTGATTGAGTAGTTCATGCTTCGCGAGTGCGGCGAGCGCGCAGGCGCGGAGCGTGGGTTCGCCGCTGAGCGCAGCGCCCACCGCGTTGTCGCAGCGCATTGTCTGCGCGCGCAGGTGTGCGCCGGCCGCACCCTGCACGTCGCGGCGCTGCGCGTCACCGCCGTCTTTTGTCGCGCGCTGCTTCTGCGCTAACGGTACGGCGAAATTGGGGTCGCGCTCCTCGAAGCGGCGTATTTGGTTATGTGATTTCCTCTATCAACGAGTCCAATATTGATCTTGAGGTTTTAGTTGATCGCCTTTGTTAGGACTTTTATTTAAATGTTTAGCAGTTCTTATCAATATTCAGGAAATGAACTAGTTGCTATCAATTAAATAAAAAAAATTCTCGAACGCATAGTAACTTAAATTATTTATTCAATGCGAATAGCACTTTTATCAGTTTATAATTGGATGTCCGGGTGACGTCGCGTCAAGGCAAAGGTGCCTATGGACGCGGCGTCACCCGGACAGCCAATTATATACTGACTCCGGCGGCGGAAGCCTACGCTCTCACAGCACTTTATCAGATCAATTATATATTCGTATATTCGCAATATTAAAGTATCATTATTTTACTCTAAGCCAGTTTTATATTTGGTGGCCAGTTAATATTAGTGATCTAAATATTTTTTTTTATAATCTGGCTTACAAATAATCGAAACTCACAAAACCCTTTAAATATGCGTAATGATTTTTCTTCTGTATTTTTGTTTGGTTTTGTCCAATCCAACTCTGTGTAGTTTATCATTTATTGCCCGTCGCAGAACTAGGAGTATATTTAGAAGATAATCCTTTGTCATTGGGACCTACTTTGTATCTGGAATTTGATATGCAGTTAATTTCGGCCGTTTGTAGAATTTTGTATCCTTTGTTCCATATCTACGTGTTCTGTTGCATGTCGGCAGTTGGTCGATAAAAATGGGTATTTAAGGAAACACTGTTGGTTCTCTTTGATCAGGTTATTTTCCGGCTTACTCGCAAGTTCTAGAAAACAATGTAAGTAAGTTGTGCAAACAGAATTTTTGACGGTCAGACGTGCCTATTATCCTTATTTGCTTCCTTTGTACTAAGAACAATGAATTCAGATAGCGTGGAACTCATTTATTTAGTCGATCGATATATCATTGTATACCAATCTGTGAGTTCTAAGGGCACAAGCTTTCAGGATACAAAAGAATCTAGGGTTGAGTTGATCCCCGTTAGTTGGAGAAGTACAATCCTTATTACAGAAATTGGTTTGAATTAAAAATGTTAATGAACAAACTGAATTATATGTTGACAATAAAGCTATGTAGTTGTGCAGTTCTTGTGCGAAAGTATCCGATAATGTTTGCTGTGAGATATTTCTAACCCTTGTGAGTTTTCCATTGAGCGTGAAAACGACACAGAAACTACGAAATTGGCCGTAGTTTTTATACGACATGCGTCTGATAAGCGATCTCTTTTTGTCGGGAAATCTCTATGTTCTTTAAGAAAACATGATATCACTCCACACGCGGTTACAATGTGTTCCGAAACGCAAGTACCTTAGTGTTGAGCAGATTATCACACTACTTGTTTATCGTCCTACACCTCTCTAACATCTCTACCTTCGGAGACTCCCCGACTGGCGGCGTCGTCGCTGACTGCTAACGGGAATTTATAAGGCTCAGTTTGCCGCAAAATAGCTAGAACTGGATCTTGCCGAGTTCTGCAATGATTCTCTCTGCGTGTAGGAAATGTCTTGGAACTGGTAGCATCCGGGTGCTCGTGTATGATGTTAGAAATAGAGCTCATCATGAACTACTATATATGTGTCGAGAAGAACTATATGAACTACTTTATATGTCGAGAACACTTCGAGGAGAGCTGAGCGAGTTATTCTGCAATATGAAAATAAAAGTGAATGAACTAACTTTAAATACATGTTACCATTGTTCAAATCGAAATCCATTAAAATTGTTTTTGTCCTTATTTTTATTTATCAATAAATGAGGAAGATGATAATAGCGTTGGTTTGAAAAACTCCGTTCTTATGATACTTTGAATTGTTTGTTGTCAAAGACGTATATTCATTTTTTTAATATTTGTTACGATTCTTTACATTTTGTCTTTCAGAAAGACCTCGGAGAACAAAATCCCTATTTGAGTATCGCCACGGTGCGGTATTAAAATAGAGCCGCCTGTTTTCATTTACTTACGTAGTTACATATTACGTAATTCTCATTTCCCAGCCATTGCTTTTGTTTCATTATGCCCCTCCCTCCCTTTCATCTGTCCTCCCCCATCATTCCAGCGTCATTTTATACGCATTCCACACTTTCTCCCGCGCGCGCAAACTGCGCAATACCGTAGCTTTAGCATATATTTCGGGCAGGGCACCACAAAACCGAATTGCTGATATTGTAATGGGCCGCCGTTCACGTCCTGATTGCAATATCCCTGGCCTCGGCCGGTGATCAACTGCTCACCGCGGCGATTGCGCCCCCACCCCACCCCACAGCGCGGACCACGTGGCCGACCGCAGAGGGGAATCCCCAAAGCGGTTCGCGGCTTGGCCTCTCGCGCGCGCGCGCTTTCTGGTCAAGCGGTCATGCGGCGATGCATAGGCAAAAAGCCGCCCCCGCCCGCCTCCCAGCGCCGCCCCGCGCTCATAACCGCTCGCCCGCGCAACCGCACGTTCGCCCCTGTGATCTCTCGCGCCCGCTCCACCGCGGCGCGTCTTCCGGTCAGCTTCCCTTCCGGGGAGCCGGAGGGGGGATTAAATTGTAATTGTTTGAACGTAAGGAATTTGGGCTTGTATACCCCGCAGCCCGGCACACGTAGCGACGGTGAGGAATTTGGGCCTAATACTTATTTTATTGCCTACCCACGTGACTCAAACGGCTTCGGTAGTCTTCAAACAGCATGCTATAATTATAGGGTGGATGTGAGAAGGTAATGGTTATCGCAGTAGCATCTACTCTATATAACATCACTTAACGTGTACGCGTCTCCCTCGTGTGGTAGTGACGTCTGAATGAACACGACTGGTTGCGTTCGTTTCCAAAAACGAACAGAGAATCGACATGTTAAGCAGGCGACAATAATACTATCATGAATTGCAGTTGTTTATTAGTGGAACAGTGAATTTTGTTTAAACTGGCCTCCAAATATATATCTTGTTAAAAAAAATTAATAATTCGTATATATGTATAGCCGATCCGGTGGCCGAGATCGCTAAGGCAGTAGTGTCGTACCAAAAGATCGCGGGTTCGAGTCCCGCCTCGGGCATGGTTGTATTGTGTTCGTCCTTTCACCCCCTATCATCATCATCATCATCATCATCATCATATCAGGGAAGGCAACGGGAAACCACCCTGAATAATTTATCCCATGAAAACCCGTTATGGGTCACCTAACTTCCGTATATGGAAGATAGGACCAAAGAAGAATATATATAATGTCCTGGTGATCATGAAATAATCATCGATAATCGTTTCGGTAACCAACCCCAGTATACCCGATCCCCGCCCTCAGTCGCATAGATCTCCTTCCGCCCGCACAAGCGTTCGTTCGCCTTGGGGACTGCCACCCACCCCAAGTCCGTCGCCGCGTCGCGCCTCGCCTCACCACGCGCCGCCCCGGAGCGCTCCATCGCGCATTGCAGCCACGCCCCCTTCGCGCCCACTCGTCAAAGGCACGTTTCACGGGCGCGCGCACGCCGCCAACGGCACGGGCTTCGACCCCCGCTCAAAGCATTCCACGGCGGCCTGTTGGTCGCTCGTCGCCTGGACAGACGAACGACCGCTCCCCTCGCCCAGCCACCCATCCACCCGCCCACCCACCGCCTCGGTCACCGCATTCGCCCACCTTCTTAGTCTCTCTCTTTCCCACTTCGAGGTCACTCCACTCGCCAACCTACATTTTCACCCACCTTGTCACCCAACCATCATCCCTCTTGATCAAATATTCCTCAACGTACTCAGTCAGCCGTCCATCCAGTACTCTTCGTCCCATTCATCCTCTCACTCAGTCGCCCACCCTCGCGGTCACCAACCCGCCAACCTACTCACTCAGTCGACTATCCTCTGCTCCTCCAATTGTTTGTCCCGTTCATCCACCCACGGATCCTTCCCTTCAGTCTCCCACTCATCCCCACACCCACACACTCACTAGCCGTCTGCTCTCCCACCTACCCGCTGCCTACAGTTTACCTACTGGCCAACCTATTCACCCTCCCATCCCCCGCACTAAATCGTCGATTTGGGCGTCACAAGTATAGATGTGGGTAATTTAGGGTGCTTATTGATAGCAGGCCTTTTTATGGGCACATTGTGAGAAAATAATCGTTTTTGATAAATTAGACCAACTTGTCTTTGTAGAAGTTATAATACTTACACTAGTATTTGCCGTTGCCTTCTGCTACAGCATTCCTTTTTGTCACGCTAAAATATAGAATGTTTGATTCATCGAAATGAAGATGAACTATATGTAACTCATGCTTTTTGTTGCAGGTGAGTTGCTGAAGCGCCTATCTTCGACGTGGAAACACGTGGACCTTGCATCTGTTTTAACCTCAGTGGTAAGCATATATTGCCAAACACGTATATTAATATGACCTTGCGGCAGAAAAACTCGTAAACTATGAGGTGTGTTTATCTAACTTAGTAAGAGTAAATTACATTTTGAATAACTTTCTTCCCTATGTTAAGCACCAATTTATCATCATCATCTATTTCATTAGTACAAACTATTATAATTTATATTATTAATATAATTAGGTATTATAATATGTAAAAACTATAATTGTGTAACTCTGGTACCGAACTTTTTCAAAGAGAGAATGTGAAAAAACATCTTAAACAAATCCTTATGCATTCTCAAATCATTATCTTTGAAATACGTAAGTTTTTTTTCGTAGATTTCGAGCAGTCCTTTTCCTTTAATCTCCCGAGAAAGTGAACATTAAGGCGACATCTTCTCCCGCATCGCTTTTACAAACACAGACGTCGAAAATCGTTGCGTCGAGTGACTTTTCCTTTTCCAAAGGCAAGACACGGCTTGGCGCGGCGCCCGAGGCGGTTCCCGGCAGCGCCGCGGGCGGCGCCACTGTCGCGCGTGTTTATCTCCGGGGACCCGGCGGAGCGGGGGTTCCCCAGGGTACTTCGGCGCGTCCCCGCCTCCACCCCGCCCCCGCCCCCGGCCGCGCTGCGGGGCCCGGCGCGCCCCGCACGTGTAGGACATAAACTTCCCCGGCGTGTACATATTTCACGAGGCTCGCGTTCGTCCAAATGGTTATGAATGGCTGGTGTGTACAACGGATCGTGAGAATGCACCGCCGCCGCACGCGCTCCGGGGGCGCCACATGCGAGTTGCGCGCTGGCGGAGGTCGGACGCAGGCGCGGGTGGGGCGCAGGCAAGGAGGGCGAAGGCAGAGCAGCGGGCGGGCAAGAAAGCGAATGCGCACGCGAAGGAAAGAGCGTTTTGGAGGTGTGAAGGCGGAGGAGTAATCAGAGGAGGAAGGTGACGGTGGTGCAGGAGAGGACGACGGTGGACGCGCAGACGAAACTGAAAGTGGCGGTCCTGTTAGCCTCACTCACTCATCCTACAGCGCGCGCTACTTCATATCCGCTTTTCATCGGATTAACATCGACCTGTCAAAGCTGTTTCTCCCAACCTGGCTGCAGGGTAACTCCTTTCTTGCTGCTGCAGGTTCTCGCAACAGTCACCCGCTGTCATCAAGTACTCAAATGAGTGATGTATATAAATTAATCAGTCTATATCATTCGTATAGAATCTTTAAACCTGTGTGGCTTTCTCAATCGAATTCTACGGTAACGATTTTCTCAATCGAATCCTGATGTTCTCTTTCATTCTGAAACTCACTCCACAAGCAAGAGACGAGTAAAGTTGTTGTTCACAGAGGAATACACTGCGAGTTTTTCTCCTGCATATTTGAACAAAGAACGCCAATACGAACTCTCTGGCTTGGGAGAGAAAAATGTCAGCAAATCAGGCAGACCATTGAGACAAGGCAACTCGGAGCAAAAGCGTAACCAGAAATTGTGTCCGCCAGCAGCCTCGTTGTCTGTCGCTGTTGCCATCGCCGCTGCTACTCGACGGCGCTCGCAATTGTATGTGTTATCCCGCCTCCCAGCACCCAGCTTTTGGCAGTCCCCGCTCCCCGCTGCAATCTCCGTCCCCGCCATCTCGCCTGCACTCACTCCGCTCTTTTATCGTTACCTGGCGCCACCCCCCTCCTTTCCCATCACCGCCGAGCCGCCTCTGCCATCTCCTCCGCCACAGCCGGTGCCCGCCGCGTTGCCACCTCGCCTCCGGTCTCTCTGCCGCCCCCTCCACGCTTCCGTGACCGGTCCCAGCCATCTCCGGGCCCGTCCTCCGGTCCCCGCCGCCCCCGCCATCATCTCCGTCCGCTCGTCGCGTCGCCTCGACTCGCCCTGCTGTGGCGTATCGCTGTCGGCAGGCAGCGCAATCTCGGTTATGTGGCCCAGGTGAGCTGTAAGCGCCTTACCGCCTCTTGCCCGGCGATTGCAGCCGCCGCCGCCGCCGCTGCCGCCCCGCGCGGTTTTTCGCCCGCTCCCTGGCGTCGCCGCCTGCGCCGCTGCCCGCCCGGCGCCCGCGCTCGCCGCGCGGTCCGTCCGCCTCCCGGAAGCGACGGATAACCGCGGGAAGTTCTTTCCAGGACGAACTTGCAGGTAGAACGCACGTTTTTGTCAGCCATCATCAAACTTCGTTTGGCTGGATTTCATCAACCGCACCATGAAAGAATTCAGGGAAAGTTCAACATCTATGTACATGTAGATAAGCTACAATGGCAATGTGTCGTTTATCTATTTGTTGAATTACTTTTTGACATCTAGTGCTGATCGTGTGTAAATTTAACAAGGTTTTATGTCGGAAAGATTTCGTAAAGGAAAACTGTGCGTTAAGATTAAATGGAATGGAATCAATCGAAAACTAATAGATTGATACATGCACGTATTGAAGAACAAATTTCGCCTTAACATTTTATGTCATTCTGTAGATTTTGTACCGAAGAATAATTAAGACTATATTTTTTACTTGCGGTTATCTATTTTGTTTCGAAAAATAAAACAAAAATCGTAGGAACTAGCCGATACGGGTAATACCCAATTTTAAAGATGAATTGACGTGAAGAATGAGTTAATATTGATGATAATATGTTATATTTCAGTTTTTTAAAATGTTTCTCCGTAGTCCTACGCCAAAATGCCACGTTTACGATAAAACATTCATTTTAATGTCAAACTCGTATTTTTTTTTTTATTTCAGTACGTCTCTTTAGTAATTTGCGCTATCTTCAAACAATAGCGTGACGTTCACTTTCGAAATGTCACTCATGCGCTCTCAAACATCGAAACTCGCTAGGCGGATGTGTGCACTGCCCCACCTCTCGGAGCAAAGCAGGGGATTAGGCCGGCCGACACGACCGCTCCTGGCGACGGCCGCTGCAGCTGTGTTTATTCTGTGTGCTGATAATTGAAACGTAATTGAGAGTTGGTTTTCCTTGTTACGCGCGCGCTCGCCACAGTAAACAAACTTCGGTTCATCACGACGGTAATGCTCCGGAAAGAATTCGTTTCAAAATAGTTTCCGATGGGTCGTTAGTAGCGAGGGCGCTTTGTTAAAAAAAGGGGGGGGGTTGTGTTGCGATAAACGACGCGCTGATTGTTAGTGACGTAATTGATTGAAATTTCCCGCTGAAAGAAGAGCCTTTATTAAATTTGAAGTGATGACATCTTTGTGAATATCTGGAAGTTGGCGAATTTTAAACGTCTAAGATAATACCTCTGGTATATTAGTCTAAAAAATGAAATCAATGAAAACCTTTTTCTCGGATTCTAATTTCTGTCAACAATAAAGAAGGACATTGAACATGAAAAAAACAGTTTAATCAATATTTCCGCTTTATTGTAAGCAGAAATTATTTTCTCTGTTGAAATTTACGATTTTTTCATAACAAATTGTCAATTACGTTTTATGACTAATTCCCATAGCTAATGATGAAGTTTAATGTGTAGTATTACTTTCAACTACGCAAACGATATTTCACTTAGAGAAAACGATTGCCCTTTTCCATTAATTCTGTAATTATTCCACTTATCTACATTTGATGTCTTGAAAATTTGCCCTGATGCAATTAATTTTTTAGAGGGAAATGACTCATTCCAGTATCTGTATGAATGGCAATGGACGCAAGAGATATTACGTCATTGAAAAAAATGGTATTAAAAATAAAGACTTTATTATTACCTGATTTACATTATTTGCAGACGACGCGGGATTCGTCGAAAATATTCTTATTTCTAATTTTTGTCTTTATTGTTTCCATCCATCCCTACTCCTCAAGACAGAAAGTGTTATGTGAATCTATTGTATTTGTGTTTGAAGTATCATGCTTACTTACAGTCATAGAGACCTGATTCATGGAACTCAGTTCACGCTACACTGCTAAATTAACAGTATTTTTCGGAATAAAAATGCAGAAATATAAAGTAAATCACAAGAAATGTTCACTTGAAAAAAAAATGAATTATAACAATGTTAAAAATTGTGGATGATGTAAAAATTGATTGAAAATATCCAGATCATAGAATATTTATATCCGTGTCTGTATGGAACAGAAGTCAGTCTTTGGCGTACAAATGAAATGACGTTTTGAATGTAGTACGGCAAATACACTTTTGTATGATTTGTGTACGTTATTTTTAGTACGAAATCATGTAAACTTACAAGCACATACCCTTGGGATCTTTCTCAATAAGCAAGCTGGCTGCCATGTTGATTCATGTCGCCCCCAGTGTTTTGTTTACTTTGCAATTCCGAGTTGTTTTATATGACTAAAAAACAGTATATTTTACCACAAGCGTACCGCAAAGTAATGCTTTCCAAAGATCTTGAAGGTAAATACTTGTCTCCAGCTTGAGTGTCGAAAAGGACTTTTGTACGTGTGTGTAGGGGGCGGGGCCGGGCAAAGTTTCTTGTTAACCTCGATTCTGAAGATGCTCGAGGTAGAAAGCCGGGGGTGACTGCGCTGTTTGCTGCGCGGCGCAGTGGCTTTGGCAGGTGGCGGTGGGGGTGGGGGTGGGGTTGCGTCCCCGGGGGCGGCGCGTGCAGGCGAAGGCCTCCGAGAGCAGAAATCCCGAGGCCCAGCGGCAGGCCACCGTGCCGGCCATGCCCCCTGCCCCTCCCCTCCCCTCCCTTCACTTCAACCCCCACCCCACCCCTACCATCTTCTGTCCTGGTACGCCCACCGTCTCCATGTTCATCTCCTCTTACTCCTTATCCTCTCCTCTTATCTACGAGTATCATTTTTCCATTTGATCTCCCATTTCGTCCTTTTTGGCCTCTCCCAGTCTTTTTACACTTTGTTTTCTCTCTTTCTCCTGACATCATTTCATCTTTTTCTATCTCCAGTTTCTTTTCGCCTAGACTCTTCTCTTGCGACATGACTTCCTCTTCATCCAATGCGTAGCTTCTCCTTCTGCTTGTCTTTTCTCCTTACTTACCGCCTTTGTATTTAATATTCCATTTTGACCTCCTTGTTTTCACTCTGTTCTGGCATTAATTTGTTCTCTTCAGTCCTGCTTCGCTCACTGTTACGTTTCTTCATAGAGGTCTCCCTCTTTAGTTTCTCTCCTTTTATCCGTATATGTGCTCTCTTATTGTTCCCTTTCCCCTTTCTATTTTACTTTATCATTCTTCCCTGTTCATACGTTAGTACGATTTATTTTTCATTCCTTCTACCATATAATCTCTAATGCAATCTCTCGCGTGTTTAATTTTAATATTCATTACTGATATTTTTAATACTCTTTTTTTCCTAATTTTCTACAAACGCATTGATTTCTTTCTACATTCTCACCACTTACTTGCTCCACGAACCCTTTGTAGCAGACACATAGTGTTGTGTAGATACGTTATTATTCCTGAAACCTCAATTTAATCATTTTTTTCATGAACGTGATTCCCTAAGCATTTCTTCAGCGTTCCTTACATACAGAGAATCACTGAAGTGATGTTGCATCCCGGTGTGAGAACCTGTTGGAGGTAGGAGATCTGCGTCGGAGGATCTGCAGCCTAGCAGATCTCGCATGAGTCTCGTGTCCCCACTTCGTTCCCATCTCCATGCTCAACTGGCGCTCGCTCGTCGAACTCCTCCATCGACAGTTGAACGCCGCTCTGAGTCGCCTCCCCGCGCCGAGGAAAGCCGCCGCCTCCGATGGGCGGACGCGCATTAAAGCGGAGGACGCGATACCTGCGATGCCTCGGGGGCTTTTTGATCGAACGCAAATACGTACACGCAGCGCGACCCGGCGAGGCAATTTGATTACGCTTCATTCAAAGGCCTTCCGAAGCGAGTCCATTTCCGAAGCCGTCTGGAGAACATTTTCCGAGACCATGAGATGGGAAAGGTTTCTCTGCTGCCAGCGCCAAGTATCCTCAATGCGAAAATTCGTTTTCCTTTGTCAACAGCAACAAAGCGAAACATCAGAGCTTCCGGGGGTGATCATCGTTGATTTTGAATGGCATATTAAGATGGGTTCTTATGTTTTTTTCCTATATCTACGTCAACAAAATGTAGACAGATTCAAGACAATACATTAAAATTAAAAGCCCTCTGGTACTTTGCAGGATTTTCTCTCTTGAGCCATATCATAAAAATGAGCCGTTCGTTTATTTCAAAACTATGTAAATTCAGTTTTAATGATTGTAATTTTGTACATTGTTTCTGGACATATTACTCGAGAAGAGAAGTTCGAAAACTTCGCTTCAAAGATCCCATTTAATGCGAAAAAATTTAAAACTTTTCATAAATGATTTATAAACCTTCAATTAGATATAAATACAAAACTATTTCTTAGACAGCACACTGTTACAGAGCGTACAACCAGAATTATACTTGAGTATAAGCTACTCCATTCACGGAAAGTCTACCGTCGAACGCAGCAATAGGCAATTTAAACCCGTTTGAACGCCCCAACCGCCCTATTTCAACGCCCAAACCACATCGATATCGACAAAGACTCGGGCTCGCATGTGTTAGCACAGCGACCGCTAAAAGAGCGACAGTCTACCCAGATCGGATATTGGAGAGCCGGGCACAAGGGCAACTGGCTTCGATTCTCTCCCGCAGCACTAAATTGCACAGCACCCTCGAGAGAATTGCGAGCCGCAGCCGCGCAAGCAGAAAAGATGGCGCTGCGGTGCGGGGCGCGGCGCGGGGCGGGGCGGGGCGGGGAGCGGCGGGAGAGTACACACACGCGCGCGCGCGTGCGCGCCGCTCTTCGGCATAACCCTCGGGGTGAGTTCCGGGAGATTTATCGCTGGAAGGCGGTTCCGGGTCTGGGCGCTCCTCCGAACGGACTCGCCCGCCGCACACTGGGACGAAGCGGTACCAAACCCGGTCATGGGAAATTGAAAGCGCGGGTTTAGAATTTTGATTATCAAATGTTTTTGCAGAAGACATTGGGGCACATTTCGTCAGCCCCGAAATAGTAAGTTACGAAACAGTGCGCAAATCACCGCGCCACATATTTCTCTCTTCGTAATGTTTCGCATATATGTTTCGCATTAGTTAGAATGAAAAAAGTTGCTGTTTCCTACGAGACAATCAGCACGAGACACCGCGGTTGGCGCATAATTTATTAATAAGTTATTTCAATCGTTATTGTATTCCTCACAGTCTCAAAAATTGGTCGTTGGCCGAATCGCTCGAATTTATTAATTTTTGGCAAAGAAATTTGATACGAAAGCAGGCGCTTTAAACTTCTTTTTTGTGATCTTCTAGTATTTGAGAATTGAATACACCTGTAAAGAGAAGTTAAGAACATTTTAAAGCATAACATTAGTCATGATTAGAGTGAATTAATTTTTTTCTTCCACGTTTTACCACTTCAAGCAATGTGTTAATCTACGAAGCAGAATACATTTAATGAGTATATCACATATTCTGCACCTATCAGCACCCTTTTGTTCATCACCATTTATCATTTATGTTTTACTTGAATATTGCATGCCAAAATGTAACAGTATTGATCGACCTCAAGAAGTCTTGCATCTGCAATTCTATACATATCTTCTTCATTTTTAGAAACATCAATTTTTATCCTGCCCTTTTAAATTTTGAAATTTCTTTATGATATTCGAAATCGGCGTCCTTAAAGATCCTTAGATAGTATCTATTTTTAGATAAATCCACTCACGTGTGCAATTACGGCCGGGGTTTCTGGCGTTCCGTTCCGCGGTGCGCCGTTCGGCTCCAGAGAGAGTGAGCGAGAGGGTGGGATGGGGTTAGCGCAGATGCTCCCGCGTTGAGGAATGAAAATAAATTGCCTCCAGGGCGCGCGGCCCCGGTCGCCCCCCTGCGCGTAGGAAGCCGCGCCCAATGGGCGCGGACGGTTACAAGTGAATGTGTGATTCCGTATGTATGTGCGTGTGTGTTTGGTCGTGCGGCCGGGCTTGTGTGAGTTTATGCCAGCGTTTGTAACGTTCTTCAAGAGGATCCCTGCTACATTTTATACTGCTGAAACCGGTGCATATTGATTACTCTTCCATCATTTGCATATATTCCATTTGCAGAATGAAAAACATAAATAAGCTGTTCACCACGAGGCTAATTTTATTAAAATTATGTTGGGATCCACTTAAATTCACAAAAATATTGATATTCTTAAATATATCTTTCGCATTTTATCTTATACATAACGGAATGTTGCAGAACGGAATTTCGAAATTCATTTATAAGAGGTCAATTTCCAGTTGATTCAAAACGAAAAAACTGTGAGCTGGCCGTTGAATTCATTGCCTTCGACTTCATTCTTACTCCCTTATGTATTTGCATGAGATAAATTTAGATTCATAATTTTTTTTAAAAAATAATATTCAATTCACATGGAAATAAGGCAGTGTCGTATTTGCAGTTCATTATAATGCTATTTTGTTTCTGTAATGTGACTCAAAATCAAGCTCGTGGTCAGGAAGTTCTGTATCAACCCAATCTGAGTCCTCTTCCAAGCGTCTCGCGACCGCTGTGCCGTATTTGGCCTCCTGAGCCCTCACTTCAACTGCACTCCTGGCAGGTCCAGGTCCCCCGCCCGAAGAAGACCCTACAAAACCTCTTTCCTCCTCCCCCGCCCCCTGCCCTCCGCCCTTCTGCCGCGCCGCTCCACGCCGCTTTCTCTCCTCTCACAGCCGCCGCATTGGGCGTAATAACAGCGCCTGACACTTCTTTACAAATGGCTCCGCCGTGTTTTGCTGGCCAACCAGCCGGTCAGCCCCGAGCGCGCGAGGTCAGACCTTCGCCGCCGGCCGGTGGCCCCCGCTAGCCTCCCGCCGCCCCCCGCACCACGGCGCCGCCAAGCGCACCGCCGTCGCTGCCGCAGCCGAGCGCGCCGGCCCGCCCGGTAATTAGTCTTAAACGCGGCACAATGCTTGTCCCTGTGTAATTACCTGCGGTCCCCCTGGGGCGACCTGCGGGTAATGGGTACTCACCATACCCCCGCGGGAAGCCGGTCCAGATTCGTTTACGTCGCAATTACCCCGGGATATTTTACGTCATCTTCGGTGGCTTATTAAACGCGGCTGACGACGCGTAATATAGAGCGAGCGGGCGGGCCGCACGGGACGTCGCTCGGTGGAGGCGTAGAGTGACCGCAAAGATCGCCCGGGGGCGGGAGGTGAAATGGAAGCCGGGGTCGCGTCGGTCGCCGTGGTGTCCCCGGGCGAGGCCCGCTCTGCGTCGCCTGCTCCGTAGCGCTCGTTGCGGCAGCGACGCGCATTAAAACTAATCACGTGAATTAGTGGCTTGAATGGGGGCGAACGGCACACAAAGCGTGACAGCAAGATGTGCTCTATCTCACTTGACGCCGCCAACCCCTTTCGCCGATCAATCTCTCCGCTGCGCCACCCTATTTGAACTAGCGGTGCACTCTCCGCTGCCGCGCGGTGGCATGAATCATGCGTGTGTGTGTTTTTTTCGTGCGTCTGGTAATTCTGTATCGTGGCACTCAGCTTAATAATATTCATGGTGTAAAGTCCGGTTCGTCGTTTGGATGAGGTCTCCTGTTACGGGGCGTATATTAATTTGAAATATTGGAATTGTTCCCCCTTGAATAAACGTTAATCAAGGCGTCTTGGTGCGTATAATTAAGCGAATGCATTAACTGGTCCAAGTTGGTGGAGGTGATGGTAGTTGAAGGCCTCTTGCTCTCAAGTTCTCGTGACGACCCTTGAGGTGATGGTGCTCTCAGTGAGGGTTAGCGAGAGGATGTCGCTGTCATCGCCGTTTCCAGTTCGATACTTTACATCGCCGTCACCAATGCGGGTCCACCCTCCCGTTCCCTCCTAACATTCACTATATGCTTGTTCGCTGACAAGGTTCACTTATCTTTTGGATTGTTATTGATGTTTATTTATTCAGTCGTGTAGTTACTCGACTAACATCTCGGTTCATAAACTTGAGTATCTTCTGTTATTTGCTGTTTATCAGCCTTAGACATTAATAAACCTTGTCTAGCTCGTAATAATGTTGGCGACCGAGAAATATATTTTTCTTCTAATATAGTTCAGTATTTTCGCCATCCACTCTTTCAACGAGTAAATTTTAATAATTCTTCGGTCTCGCTTTCTCTCGGCGTCGACGTCACATCTGCATCCCCGCTGCCGCTCTGTGCGGTCATCGCCGCGTGCCCATCCCCCAGGAGACGCCTCTCTGAGCGTCTGCGTTCGTCCCCCTCTCTTTCCGCGCGCACGCGGTATCTGAAATGGAATCACGTGACTCGTTGAGATTCCGCGCTGGTGGCGCGCCCACCTTGGGCGGCGCGGAGGGCAAACAGAAGGGGCGCGGAGGGGCCCTGAGGGTCTGGGAGTTCCGTGCACGCGCCGTTTCCGTCCGCCCCGCCCCGCCCTGCCCCGCCCAGAAGCCCCACGGATGTGCCCCGCCGCCCCTCTTCTTTACCTCGCCTCCCACGTGCTCCGCCCTGGCATTTCTCCATCCCCACTCTTCTCCTTCTCGCTCTCTCTCCCCACCCCCAACGAGCTCCAGCGCTCGCCCCCCCCCCCCCCGCCGTGCCGCTCGTTCACGCTCCTCCCCTCCCCAACTCCACCCCGTTCCCACCCGTTTCAACCCTACTTCAAGCACTCTCCTTCCTCACGCCGGCCCATGCCCCGCCCCGTCCCAGTCCGCCTCATGGCCCCGCCAGCCCCACTCTTGCCACTCCTCTTCCCCTCCCATTCCCTTTCCCCGTTCATTCGTCCCTCTCCGCTTCAGTCACTCTCCTTCCTCACGCCAGGCCTGTCTGCGCCCACGCTCTCGTTCCATCCCTTCCTCTTCGCGTGGCAGGGGTGGCCTTCTGGAGGCTAAAGCAGACAAGAACTAAGGTTTTGGCAACTGTTGAAACATTGCTATATTCGGCATTGAGTGAATGAGTACTATCACAATCATATTATATACCTATTACAAATTATTAATCATGGACTTGCAGATTCACAATGTTTACGGTTTAATAATAATACAATTAATAATAATAATAATAATTATTATTATTATTATTATTATTATTAAAATATTCTAATTTTATTATTGAACTGTTAATCATTAAAATAAAACTGTGTTTTTGTATGTACGACTACGAGATTTTTGAGCAACATTCGAACATTGTGGACGGTGTAGCGCGTGGCCCTGCCACGTGGAGAAGAGCAGCACGTGCCTGATGGGTCGCACGTTCGGGCTCCTGGCCCCTTGGCTTCGGGCAGCTCCCGCGTGGCGCGCAAAGTCCCGGGTGTGTGTGGAACGAATCTCGAGGCCGCGCGGGGAATCGTGAATCGTGGGCGTGGCGTGCCCAGGCGCCGGCGAATCGGGGCCGTATCGAATAGGCTGCGGTCGCGACACGCGTTGCCGCCCTGTGTGCGCGCCGTGGTTTCACCTAAAAGCATAGGCAATATCTTGGGGAAACTGCGCGAAGGGATATTTCATTTCTTTAAGAAAATCATACCCGATAACGTTTTGATGATGTCGCGTGTAAGATAGAGAAGAAGAGGATTTGGTTAAATGAACTTATAAAAGGCGGGTGACATCATAAACGAGTGGTACTGAATATGTCGAGATAAAATTTCTGGTTATTGAATTTATAGTTATCGATCTATGTTCGTCTATTTTCTGCTGATGTAAGTAGAAATATCAAGAATTTAAAGTTGTTGATGTCTTTAAAGATTGTCCAGGTTCTTCTACTTTCGCGAAGAAGTATGAGGGTATGTCAATAAGTATCTAAGCGTTCCTTCCAATCGTCTGTAAGTTGACTGAACAGTTTTGTGCGTTGTGTTCTAACGTTGGCTTGAGTTGTTGCTACGTAAATATGGCTGCGGCACTCACCGTTAACACAAAAAATATGCTTCGTCATCGATTCTTTCTTTTTATAATATGAATGAGTACCAAAAGCTTAAATCCTTACAAGACTTTCAGTACAATGTGGGTGCAATATTACTCCTTGGCGAATATTTGAGCAGTGGATTTACCATTTAAAAGGAATGGATGCAGGATTGCAGGATGAGAAAAGATCAAGACCAGTCTTGCCTATCTCTGATACCAAAATTGATTAAGTCTGTGCCCAGATTCTCAATTACCACTGCATGACTCAATTACCGATGAAGACGCAAACGATATGCCCGGTAGTCAGGTTCTGCATGTGAGAACGCCGGGACGGATTGTCGAGAGATATTATTTTCTGCATGAAAACGCGGAAACACATTCTGCCTCCCAAGGTCTTCGTAATATGTATTTAGAACATCCCGAATATCCGATCTTCTCATGTCTAATGATCATGTGTTTGGTCCACTTACGAAAGCTTTAAGAGGCGTAGATTTGCCTCCGACCTACATATGGGGAAGCAGTGATTACATGGCTTGCTGCTCAATCGAAAATATTTTTTTTTTCTTACGGTATTGGAAAACTTCTTCTATGATGAACCAGTACATTGAAGAGCACAGTGCCTTATTTTATTTGTAAGTCATTATTGTGTGGCAAATTAAATTCATTTTAGTCTGCCAGGCAGCTTTTTTGTACACTTCTGTGGGAAGCGCACATAGCTGTAAAGGAAGCAAATAATATCCAATAATGAAGAACAGGTTTGCTAATCGATGCGGTAGATTCGAATTGATAAAATTGCCTTCGTGCTCTTTAACGATTTACCCATCTCTGGTTGCTCTTTTCATCAGAAGACTTCTACACTTTCATCAGAAGATTTGTTCGATCCTCTAGGAACCGAAAAGTCTCTCCCTGCGCAGGTCAGGGCATTGTTCCGGAGAACGGCATTGGCAGCCATTGTACCGACTACCGGAGTCTAATTCGTCTCCAGCCATCTGAACCGCCTTCCCCTCCCCCCTTCATCAAAACGGTGCCGCCGAGATTATCAATTCAGGAATAGTCGCGCTACTGCCATCCGATCAAATTCCGTTGGGCGCAGCGACGCAGCATGGCATGGATCAACGCTCCTGCAGCACGGGCACGCCCCCTCCCCTGCTCTCCGCTCCGCCCCCTCCCTCCCTCTCTTCGCCCCCACGGCTCCGCCACGGACGGCCCTTGTGCCGTTGTCGCGAAATTCTCACCTCCCCCCTCCCTTCACCCCGCCTCAGCGCCCGAGCGAATAGTTCTCGAGTTATGCGGCCGAGTTTGACCTCACGGCTGACTCCGCCGGCCCTCGCCAGGCCGTGCCACTGTCCACCGGGTGGCAGCTTGCGAAACAGTGTTGTCAATTTGTCGGAAAAAGTTACCGGGTGTTGTGGAGAGACTAGATGGAACTCGTTTTGATATTTTTTAAGAAGTAGTACCCGAAAACCTGCATACGATTTCGCGCGTATGATAGGAAAGAGAATAGTTGTGTTAATGAAATTTGAAAAGATTGATGAGGAAAAAAAATGTTTGCGAAAGGCACAATGAAGTTTCAGGGAACGCTAGTTTCCGAAACATATTCTGCGAGTTACATTCACGTCATTGTGAAGAAACATTAAAAACATACTGTACACTTAAAACAAAATAATGGAGTACAAGGAATTTGAAATCGCCAGCCGGTACACGGATCAGGAGTTATTCAGGAAACAGAAGCAATCAGTCTGAGAGGTTGCTTGATAATGTAGCGGGGTCCTTTGCCCTGTGTAGTTCATTCTTCGTCTCCGTCGAGCCATAGCTGCTCGTTACCTTCCCCATTTTCAGAATTCCCAGCGAGTTGGGTGATTGATATTGGTGAGCACAGAGGGAGAGACAAACGACGAAGGCAAAGGTGAGAGACGTTGTCAATGACACTGAGCTCCCTAAATATATCGACCCTAATATATCTTAAAATGTCAACAACATTCTTTTACGTTCATAGTGGGATGGTTTTACTTTTTCCATTAATGAAAAAATATAATAAATTTCATTAATGGGGAAAAAATTGTTTCGAGCCGATTCTGTGGCATACATCACAGATTTGAATAAAGTAACTTACTGAAAATATTGAATTAAATCGCCGAGGAGAACGTTTATTCATATTTTAAAAAAGCCTCAATATTGTTTTTTCAACTGAAATAATAATGAAGCATTTAGTTGACTTCAAAATTTTCAATAACGATATGCATGTCTTCTTCATCTTTCAGGTAGCGTAAGTCCTTCCTATAGGTCTAATTACCTATATACAATTCACTGTGTTCGCTCTCCCAAATATTCTAATTTTATTAAATATTTTAATTTTTCATAGTACCGTCCTCAATCAATGCACCACCAGTACATTGCATCTGTAACTTTGAATATTCCACTTAATTACGCCACTCTGAATTGTGTTTTCTATTAAACTTTTACGTCATTGCTAAAAAACGTATATTTTCTTTCTATTGTTGATTTTTGCCCGTCTTCTCAAGTCGACTGTCTCCATGATTTCTAAAACATTGCCAACCCTATATTTTCTATTCCAGTAGTCTGCGTCTATAGTTACATTGCCTTGACGTTAAATACGGAAGAAATATAAACGATATATAATTTCTACTCATGTCAATAGGGGGAAAAATTGGAGTGAATAAATGGATCTTGCTCCCCGAGCAGTTGAAGGGCGACCGGAGCGGGTGAGGCCAGGGGAGGCAGGGTGAGAGAGCGCCTCGCTCTGGCGGCCTAACGCGAAAGCTTGTTCCGAGCGACGCGATGGGAGGCGGCTTAGCTGCTGAGCCCCCGTCGCGGCTTTCCTTGACCGCTCCGCCCCTTCCGCCACCCCCACCCCCCCTCCCACCCCACGGCTGTCGACTGTAGCAATTGGGCAAACACGGCAACGTCTCGCCGGGCGACACGGTCGGCCGGAACTCGAACCCCCGATACTCTGCCGAAAGTTGCGAGCGACTCCATTAGGTTAACGCCGTGGGTCGACCATCGCCGAGCCCCGCCATGCCAAAACCCCGCCCCGCCCCCTCCCGCTCCACGCCGTCCCGATGGGGGCGGTGGACGTGTGTATTTTATTGTATTTAGTGGCAATACGATGCATGTAAGTTTGTATGTGTGTGTAAGTGGAGAGGACAAGGACTAGGAAGGAAAGAATGATCGCGCGCAGTCTGTGGCCCGTTTGTTAGAGTATTGTGGTCACCTCGTATTGATCGGGGAAACCAAGAAAAACTACAGATAAGGTCAAGCGGCCACTAGAATTCTGATGAATTCGACCTAGCCGTAAAGCTACTGTCGAAAATCTGCCATCGACGACACTCAAACCCTTCGACCTCCCGTTCAGAGATGCCGACAATGCTGGCTCTGAGCTAACTCAGCCAGTCCAATACTGGCCAGAAGTTGCGTGTGACTCCATTAGGTTAACGCGGGGGGCGCGTCGTCTCCCCCCCCCCCATGACAGTGGAACAGGGTGTGGTAGAGCTCCGTGGGAAAGCCTGCTTCTGTGGAGGGACGGCTTTGGACAGGATTGGGGTCAAGCTGAAGAAATGTTTGTCGATTGTCGATTGCAAGGATGTTTGTCCGGCGAGCTGTCGTTTCTGCTTTTGCTGTCGTCAGACAGATTTTTTTTGTTGAATGGGAAATACGAGTTGATGGTTTGCTCCTGCCTCAACTCGCGGTTCGATACGTTTCGTGTACGACGTGAAATCGTGGCGTTTAACACTGACTCTGCGTTATGTGATGTGTTATAAATGCAATACATTGTATTGGGTAAAAGCTAGTAATATCTCTCCAATAATATCACCTGAAATGAAGTGCCACTAAAATGGAATTTTTTATGTATTTTCTTTTCTTTTATTAGATTGTTTGGGAGGATATTTTCTAATTGCTTGTCATGAGTTCATCACATTCATAACAAACTCAATTTTCATATTTTTACGTTTTAATTCAATGATTTGTTTTTCAACGCTTCAGTGCAGAAAACAAAAATAATTCATTATTGATAATTATAGTTCATTATTAATTATTATTTTATTTCGGGTTGTAAAATTGTTGATTCTGATTATCGTCTCAGATGGAAGCTTTTCTGAGAGGATCATTTTTTGTTTCATAGGTCAATATAACAATATGTATGAGAAATAATTTTGGATTTACAAACCGATTATTTTTCACAGATGTTTTAGTTTGGGTTACATTTTGTAAAATTGATTGTGTAACTTCACTTTGACGTTGATATGTCCATGTCAATATATTGAAACACGTAAAGGAATTATACACCACACACTCCACATATTATTTTTTTTAATAGAAAAAGCTATATATGTAAACATTTGTCGAAAACGAACTATCTGTATAACGTTCTCTTCAACTCTATGCAGACTTATTCTGGAGCGGGAAAGGTTTACCCCTTTATTTCCTCCCCTTTCATTAGCAGAAGGTCAGGGTGGTGGTCTTTCCCTTCCACTGAATAAATGATGATAGAGAGATTATATGCTTATTTACACAGTGTTTTCATTAAAAAGGTGAATTGGTGATTGAAGTTATAAAAAATCATTTAATACTTATCATTGTACGTAACGTTGTTTACAGCTCTGTTGTTATTCAATTGTTAATTAATTAATTATTCCTACCTACGATTCCTACCTATTATTCCTACGAATTAATTAATTATCCCTTCTCATCCTCTAACAACTACTCCGTTGGTAACCTATTTTACAAGACTCCATGACAACCTCCATAAAGTAGAGGTGCTCTATGCTACAGAACTACGTTCCCATTCGAAGCAACATCAATGCTGGTAATGCCCCTGCCTCCTATCAGCGCCTCTTTTCTGAGGCAACCAGATCGACGCGGACTGGCCGGGGGTGGGGGCGGGCGGCGCGATGTCGCTCGGCTCCTCGGAGATTACAAAGTAATCCTTCCCGACGCGGCGCCCTGGGGGCGGAGTTGAGGGCGGGAGGGGGAGGGGGCGGGCGAGATGAAAGGGGATGGGACAGGACGGGACGAGGGCAAGGGCGAGGGCGTGTTAACTTTTCAACTTTGCATCCCGAAGGGCTCCCGCCGCCCGCGCCGCGCTTATCGGATGTCGCCCTGATAAGATGAGTCGGTCCAACTCGGCTTTGCGTCTTCTTTGGACGCCCGCGCGCCTCCGCAACTTCTTTTCATCGCGCGTCTTTGCGGCTGCTCTCGGTTTAGCGTTTGAGTGTTTGGTTTTGTGCGCGAGATTTTCTCTGGATTTACGAAGAATTTACTATTTTTCTTCGTCTTTTAGTACCTCTTTGAGATACTGAATATTTGATGACACAATTTAACTCTTAGTACTTTTGTTTGTTTGTGGTGTGTTTCTGAACCAACTCGTTCAGCATTTTTGTTATAAGGTTTTTGCAGTTATTTGTTATTTCAATTCGTCAATCTCGTCAATTTCTTCTGATCTTACAGTCAGCGACGAATTCAAACCACTAACTATTGGAATCAAATCTCTGATGGCCAAACCATTTTATAAAGGATGTAAACAAAATGTATTAAATAAATTAAAATGTGTGTATGCTTCCGTTACCAGATCTTTCAAAATAAAGGCAGTAAAATTATTTTTCCACGTTCAACGTCTCTTTACAATCTGTTCAGACAGTTAACAATTTAAATTACTGTCGGAAACAAATCCAAGCAGTCAACCTACGAATTTCTGTAAATATGCTTTTGAGAATCATACGGATGGGGAGCCGCCAGTGAAAGAAAAGCATACGCTTATTTTCATTTTCACATATTCTACAATATTTGTATTATTTTATTTATTAGTCATGCGTGTATAAATTCTACCCGTGTCTGTACATTAAATGGCACTAAAAATATCTCTTCTCAGCACGATTTCATGCGAATTATGCGGTTGCCCCTTGCTTCGGAGCTGCCCGTAATACCCGCGTGTTTCACGGGTTGCCTAGCACCAGGCGCTCGTCTCTCGGCGGTCTGCTCTGCTTCGCCAGCCCATCGCCGGCGGCGGGTGGTTTGCAAAGCGGGCGGGGGAGGAGCGAAACGAGATTTAGCGCGGAATCTAGGCAGGCAAGAATGTGTAATTATGAGACAGCCCAGGTGCAGCGTTGCCGGGCGGTGGGGAGGGCGCCGAGCGGCCGATGAAGCGGTGCGCGTCCCACCGACCGACCGACCGGCCGCTCACCCGGGTGCGTTCATAACGCTGCAATTTGCGCCGGTCCGACAACTTTCCGGCAAGTGATTAAGGGTAACCTAATTATTCATCCGGCCTCTGCCGCCGCCGCCACCCGCGCCGCTTCTGTCCGGGACGCGGCCCGGGATAGCGGAGCTGAGGGAGCCGAGAGGGAAGGAAGGGCCGAGCAAGGGGCCGGACTCGGAACTTGGGACCGACCTCGGGGTCGCTCTTGGCCTCGCTTTTGCGCACCTCAAAGCGCCCGCGCCGGGCGAGACACGCGCCCCGAGCGCCCACCAGCCCCTCCCCCTCCCCCACGCTCACACACAGGGGGAAGGACTGAGACAGCACGCAGCTGCCGCAGTTTACCGAGTTTGAATGCGAAATTGATTATTACTTTTCCTTTGCGCAGGAAGCGCAACCCGCTCCATCTCCCCTCCTACACCCCGCCCCTTCCCCGGCGCCGCCGGCTCCGGTCTATTACCGGCACGGGTGGAGGGAGAGGCTGCGGAGGGGGGACTAGACGCGGACGGGAAATGAATCAAATGGACTTTTAATTTGGTGCATAAATTGGTGCGGCGGAGACAACGGCGTGGGGGTTTCCGAGCTTCGCGCGACACGCGGCGGCGCTGTGCCCCGCCCCGCGCCACTTACACAAATTACGGCGGGCGGGGGGGGGGGGGGTCCCTGGATGTCCGGCCGCCCCGGGCGAGGCCCCACGCCGCCCCCTGCGGAGTTGCCATCCGTGCGGGATGCCGATGGGCGAAGGACGCAGAGGCGATTTGGAGGCAGTTAACGTAGCTGTAGGGTTGAGACTCGGCCTGTTCTGTTTTTCCCGTATTACATTAATTTTTTTCAACTTCAATAAATATGTGTATTGCTAGTGGTCTGCAGCAGCAAAAATCCTTCTGTCGAGTATACGGAAAATGAGATTGTGGAGCAGCAAAAGTTGATTGTTTTGAAACGGCGCCCGTCAAGCTTCTTTTCTCTCGTCGCAAGACGTCAGCAGTATCGTAAGGAGTGACTCACAGAATATGAGAATATTGTCGTAACGCCAGGTATAAGAATATGCGAATAAAAATGATCAACTATTTGCATTTTTCATTCAAACTCAGTGACGATAGAATTCCATAATCGATTATGAGGGGTTATGTGGAAGGAAGAATTTGGCCACTCATTCAACAGATTATGAACGATGTGAGCTGCCAAAAATACAAATCATTGGTCAAAAAGTCGATGAAGAGGGTTGTGTGCAAAAAAATTGCTACGAACAACATCTGGATACAGCGCGAAAAATGTACAGGACTTGGAACAGGGAATACAGGACTTGGGTAAAGCTTATATTTGGTATTTGAAATTTTTATTTAATGTTCATGTTTCATTTCGCCCACAACATCACCTCAAAGTTGACAATTTTGTGTAAGATGGTGTAGTTGGAAGTAGGTAGAAAAAATGTCATAATAAATATGAACTTATCAATTAAAATAACCTGTCTATTAAAACATCAAAAGTTATTTAACTGTATGTAGATAATTTTTAACTTATTCGTAGAAAGTAAAACATTTGCCAATAAATGAAAGACATTCACTGCTGAGGATTTTAGAACAGTTACTAGGCTTTCCTCGCAGTTATTGAAAAAGGAAATTCAGGATGTCTTTGTATTGTGTTTATTTCTTTCGAGTAGAATCGAATCTATGTAATGATGCACATTATATGTACTGCAACCTTGTAAAAAACACAATAGACAAGGTTTCTTCCACCCACCTCTTTGTTTTACTGCGCTATTTCGAACCCTATTTGTAGAGTATCAAACGACGTGCACTGCCCTTTGCGACTCTTGTCCAATTTCGACCTGAATGTGCCGCCCAGACGCTTCGCTCGGAAGAGCAGCGAAAGATTTCAGATATCAGGCCGCCTGGCGTATTGACTCGCCAGCAGCGCCTGCGGCGGGGGCGCGCTACCGACGGCAGAGGTCGCGTCGAGCGCCACAGGGCGGCGGTGTTTCGGTCCCGGTGACCGCCGAGGGTGGGGGGGGGACGGGGCGGGGCGGCGCTGATCGATTGCGGGATGAGACCCACGACGCCCTGCGACGGCGAGGATCGGAGAGCGCCTTCTCCGCTGCCCCCGCCCCCGCCCCCGCTCACGCCCCGCTCCCGGGGCTGCGGCGTCGGAGCCTTCGCGCCCCGCCGCCGCCGCCGTCGTCGTTATTGGTTTTCGCTCCCAGGGGATCCCGCGCCGAGCGGTTTGAAAGCCATTTTGAAGAGACTTCTCGCTCAGCGACGGATTGGACTAGGGAGAATTAGCTGGGCCGGGCTCCGCGCTCCTTCTGTGGCCTCTCGCCCGGCGCCGCCGCCTCTCGATCGCCGGGCCAATCCCCCCTCCCCTTCCCCCGCGCCACGCCATGCCCCCCGCTCCGGACTGCGCGGACTTCGCGCGCGGAATACGGAATATCACAAATCGTTACCTGGGGAGCCCTCGGCCCGCCGCCGGCGCCCCGCTCGCCCGTAACTCTCCCTCGGCCCGCCAGGTGGCAGCCTCGTCGCTCGGCCCGAGTTTCTCTTTCCGCGACAGAAGCGCGCGCGCGCGCGCCCTCTTCCTGAATTTCCGAGTCTCGCTGGCTGGAGGGCGAAATTCCTCGAGTGAGAAATTTCAGAAGGAGGATAAAGTCTACCCATCCGTTCGCGCGTTGCGAGTGTACAGGGCTTCTCGCGGAGTATTTATTAAATTGAGGTACTATGGAAGGGGGGAAATCGGCTTTAGTAATAAATTGAAACTGTTACAATTTTTTAAAAAATGTTTGCAAATAATTTAATAAAATTCTAATCTTTCAAATTACCTAATTTTAATTACTCGTTTGTGCGAAACTAACAGAATAATATTGTTTTAAAAGTATATGAAATGCTGTAATTATGAAGTTTGTGTAAAACAATTCCGATAATCTACAACAACTAAGTGCCTCCAAGTGTATTTATCGTAATATATTACAAGTACATTTACACGTGTAATCCATGTGACAGGCTTAGGGAAGCACTTACGTGAACAACCCTTCAAAGAAACGACTCATTTGCAAAATAACAGCATGAGCAAATGGAATGAGGGTTTTTGTTGGATCACTAATTTTGTTTCCAATAATCCAAATCTTTGCAAAGTATGTGAGTTTCTGCTAGCAGGACAAAATTCGCTTCCATAGCATTTGTTCACCAAACAACGCGTGTGAACAGAGCCCTCTACGTAACACAAATCACGTTTGCTGTACGATGAGAACGCGTGTTCCCCGGATGTATTATTCTTCCCATTGCACCAACGTTGCCTCGGATGCTGACACGCCCCCGTAATTAAACGCTTGATTACGTTTTGTGGTGTCAGTCTCGCAAAAAATTGACAATCTCACTTGTTGACTGTGTTCATGCTTGCGACAGGTTTTTTTACACGCCCTTTCCAGCATTGTGGCTACAGATTACTTCCTGTTACCTGTTGACAGAAGTGACCCGCAACCTGTAAATCTCACTGTTAAAAACACTTCAGCGACTGAAATTGGCGTACACAAACCACTGATCGATAACCCGAATATTTATCTCTCGCGAGACATTGACGTACACTGGGGATCATTTAATCTACTCCGGGATAACGTGACACTAATTGCTGTACTTTAAACAAAATGAAAACGCTGAAAATTCACTATTTTTATAATATTTGCGATAGTTGCCTATAATTGGCTAGTCGTCGAAGAAAAGTCATCACGAAATGCTGGTTCTTTGAACTGATTTTTATTTTCACGCCATTGCACTCCAAAGATTTTTGTTAATGATTGATTTAAATGGCATTTATCGGAGTGGGATAGAAAACGTAACAAGCATCATGACCTAATAACACCTAATCGATTGGTGTTTCTTACTTGCCTTGTTAGCAGTTTATTTCTTGAAATTGATTCATCGATTGACTATTGTTTTTTTTTCTTCTTTCTTTCTTGGCAAGAGCTTGATCGCCAAATTGCGTGTTGGCATATGACAGCGATGCTGACTAGTGTTTTTTGTGTCGTTACTTATTCATACGGAATGTTTGCTGTTCTTGAAATGGTCGTCTCTACGTGTGTCTGAAGTTTGCGAATCGAAAACGGAGATCAGCTTCTCGGAATTACTTATTTATGGTAGTCCGGTACAGATTCAGAGCTCTGAATAAAAACATGTTTTTCAGTGTTTGCTGGTGTAAAAGGGAAAAAATTGACAAAGTTGTTAATATATTAAATGTAATTATTTTTCGTAATTTCACATACCAACACGTATGTGATAGAATATTCAATATTATTGAATGAAAAATATAACTATACTATATTATTAAATTTTCATTTTAGAATTTATTACCATCTTTTAATAAACCGTTTGTTATTGAAATCTCGTCTCAGATATCAGTAAGATGGCTTTAATTTACATTCCCGCTTAAGTAAATAATTATTGAGCACATAGAAGCTTTTCTCCATATTTTTTCCTCACTACTTCAACCGATATCAGTTTAGCTCCCACCTAGTTACAATACTTTCAATGAGTATTCCATAAAGAAAAATATGGGTGTATGACCTTCTGGTAGTGATTTTACAAAATCGATACCGGTGAGTGTCAGTATCGGCATTGTCGGTAATTATCGAAACATTTTTTACAAATTAGTGGACGATTTCGTTTTCATCGAGTTGCGAATTACCGATATAATCGGAGTAACAAGGTACTGGTGTCGCGCAGCCGTTCCGCCATAGCAACGCCTCCCCCACCGGCAGCGCGCTTAGCCTCGCCTCCGTGTGATCCATAATTAAACGGAGGAGCTGGGCGGTGGGCGCGAGCCGCTCGGCAGTCGCCTGCGAACAAGCAGCGATTCGCCCCTCGCGGGCGTAATAGCTCCTCGCCTGATCCGATAACACACACTCGATCTCTCTAACTCTCAGTCTCTCTTTCTTTCTCTCCCCCTCTCACTCTCTGTCCCTCTCACTCTCTCTCCCTCTCTCTCTCCCTCTCACTCTCCCTCTCTCACTCTCCCTCTCTCACTCTCCCTCTCTCCCTCTCCCTCTCTCACTCTCACTCTCTCTCTCTCTCTTCCCCTCTCTCTTCCTCTGTGTCTTCCTCTCGAGGGGTACGTTCATTTCCTCCATAGTACGGGCAGCGGCACATTGTACGTGGACACATTGTGAGAATCAGCAGACAACGAATGTGATAAATACGAGTTTCGAATTTTGCCATACCGGTTAATATACTAGGTAAAGGTTTCGGATGTTTATTTTATGTAATATATACGCAATAGTATCTCCTTTTAGTAAATGGGGCTTATTTAAAGTTTTTGTTTCAAAGTTTATTTACTGTTCGGTTGAGGAATCCTGTTTTCAAGAACTAGTCACTTTATTACAGTCTTAATATTTTACTCTTACTATATAATTAGTTTATTTCGTTAAATTATTTTAATAAATTTAATTACTAAATATGTATAGTTTGGATTCATGACGAGACATTATCTACGCTTGCTCAATCATTGACAATTTTGAGTTCACGATTTGGCTCAACTAGTATGTGGTTAAAACTCGAAGTTCAATTCAAGGAGTTGTATTTCTCTTACTATTAGTAAAAATAAGTTTTCGTAGGCTTCGGTTCAAGCAAAAATTTTAGAAGGTTTTTCAGGTTTGTTGTATACTGTCTGTTATCTGGCTAAGCCAAATATTGTTGCTGATATTTTACATTCTTTCAAATATAAAACTGTGAAACAGTATTAGAATTCTTTGAATTGTTTGTATTTATACCGAAAGTTTAATTTTAAAATAAAGAGATTTTTTCTAGTTTTGTATCGCCATGGGCTTGGCGAAATAGTTCTCGTTTGTAGTATTATTTCTCTCGTGTGTTCTTCTCTCTACATTGTAATTTTATTTGAGATACTCCAAAGCATTTGGAGATGATAACAAATCTATTTCTGTATGTATCTAGCATAAAGGCCTTCTGGTATTGACTAGGTGCGCGAATGACCTTATTCTGGAATTCAGGCAAGGTTGACTCTTCAATAGAACGTTCTATTCATTTCAAAGAATCGTAAAAACATATTTCGATGCTTATTCGAACTCTCGTTCCTTTTTTCAGCTTGTTTGTAGTTGTTGGTTCTCACAAAAGACAGTAATGCAATGGAGAGTCATATTCAATTTCGAAGATATTTTTTCCAACTCTAGGTCAATGAGTTTGGTTCTTAGACGTAGATACCAAATATTGTGAAAAGTCGTTGATTTTATTATCGGATTAGTTTAATCGATTTACGATTGAAAACTATGAAGTTTTGGATGAACTTTTCTAAACTTTTTGGAGATACATAACAGATACCAGTTTTTTTAAATATATACTTACATATTTAGAAATTATATATTAAAGAAATACAGTATCTTATCGTACGTGAAATCGGTCACTATTTTAGCGTTAACGGTACGGAATTCTTTCATTCTTCTCTAGGAGATTGTATTTCAGGCATTTCCGGAATTTTTTTATTTTTCTCGTGTCCGTTTAAATTGGAGGACACCATTAATTCACATCTATATTCTTGATTCTTCAGTCTTGATAATATTGTTGTTATTATTATTATTATTATTATTATTATTATTATTATTATTATTAAATAACCCGAACAGACGCATTTGGACCAAGGCCTTCTGAGGGTCGGGGAGTCCCTTGATCTCACCTGTTCAAGAGGTGGTAAAATTCACTTCAAGATTGGTCGCATGATCACTAAGTGAACGCGAACTGACAGAACAAAATGACGTGATCACGTTTACGAAAAGTTCTGAGATTCCTTAATCCTAAAAGAGAACGTAGAAATAGAAATCACAATCATAACTCACTCGCAAACTTTCTTGCTCGCGCTCTCTCTCGCTCGTGCTCTATCTCGCTCTCGCATGACGACTTAGTGAGCACAAATTGACCGAAGGACTTGATCATTTGATGACTCTTACCTCTTGAAAGTTGCATGACGCAAAAGGTGCTAATACTGCCTTGAACTGAAAGAAAGCACCAGCTCATACTCGCCTGGCGGCTTGACGAGCGGCAAAGCTCGACCTTCGGGTTGTGGAGGCGGAACGGCGCGCCCTTCGTTACTCGCCTGTCACCGCCGCCCTTTGTCCTGATCCAGGCTTCCGCGGACGGCGACCACGCCGGGGAGCCCCGAGGAGGTCGCGATCTGCCCGGCGGCGCCGTCGCCGGCGTCGCGACGCCACCGCCTCGCCGGGGGCGGGGGAGGGGAGGGGAGGGGGAGGCAAAGGGCGCAGCTCATTGTCGTCCGCCCTTTGGCGGCGCGGCACCGTGAAATTGTCACTTTTCTCCAATTTCCTGGCGCCGGCCCCGGATATTGTCCCCTCTCCTACCCTCCCCCCCACCCTCGCCATGCCCCCTCCCGGCCCGCACGCGCGGTGACGTCATGGCGCAGATGGCGTCGCGTCGCGAGAGCCGGGCGGATAACCGGCTTACCTCGTGGGGGCCGATTGCTGCATGCGTGGTGTTTGTGTAGGTAGCCTTAATGACCCCTTAGCCTTTTTGATGATCCCTTCGGAGATGTGTTAGCCTCATGCTTGTTCTAATGTTAAGCGATTTTACCCGCCTGCACAAAGAACAAGGATTATATTTTAACATTACACCATCGCGCCGCAATATTTGGTATATATAGTTTGGTATTCTGCTAATTGTCAATTACCTTGAATTTTGACGTTTTTTGGAGGTGTAGGCTTTTCAACGTACAATTCTAATTTGTTCCGTTTCACCTTGGCAAAAAAGAGTAAATTTCATTTGCATGTGACCAAAATGTTTCCATTAGGATTATCACTATTAACCTCATCCATTTATGATAATATTTATTTTCATGCGCCGATCTGTTCTTGACCTTTTACACCTACATTGTTTGCGTGTTTGAAGTACTGATTTGTTACATTTCCTGCAAAATTTCGATAATTGACTTAAGCTCTTAATGGGCAGCTCGCGTTATGACATTCCAATTGATGTTTCTGGAAGGTGTCTGCTGAAATCCATTAATATTTACGGGTTAACGTAATGATGTTTAGTACGTGTTAACGTTAAATGTTTAACAACAACTGAATCAGATATTTTACGGTGTTCCAAATATTATTCAGTGATCCACGGAGAGACGTTGATTCACATTGTGCCTCCGAACCCAGTAGAGAAACTCCGATTGGAGTACGACGGTTCACACTTAGTTTTATAACGTTTCCAAAGCCAGAAACGCAAAAATGAAATGTTTTACCCATCACTGTAAAGCTCTTTCCCCAGTTTACTTATAATTTCATAGTTATCTGCCCAGTGTGCCCACAAAAGAGCTCCATCTACACGAATTTTAGTCGTCAAAGAGATAGCAGCGTGGGGCTCTTTAGTGCCGCCCCGTGCGCTCTCCAGCGGCGGGGCCCATAATTGCGCTTTCAGAAATAGGGCTGTTCTGCCGCTGCGTAAACTGGAGAGAGAATTCGACGGGCAAATTGCCGCTGAGGCGCGGCGAGTAGAGATGGGCGGGAGGGGGGGGGGGCAGAGGGAGTCGGAGAGCGGAATCGATTCACAAACGATCAAAACAACTCCCGTCCGCGCCGGTCGAAGTGCCCGCCACGTGCTCCAAGAGCGTTTGCTCGCGCGTTGCTCCTGCAGTTTGGCGGTGGCAGTCGTAGGGAAAGTGCTGCAGGCCTTCGCATAAAGCAGGACACAGCTGTCGTTAAACCGGTTAATACTTATTTAGGGTTCCGGTGTTTCTACTATACTAACCTGCAATTGAAAATAATAGACCACACCTGTAACGCACTTGCTCTCTTACTTGGCCATTATTCCTAGATAGAGCTCATCCCTTAGCGTAGCCATTATACCTAGACTCATTCGGTCTCTAGCCGCCATTCTGATACTTTCTTTAACGTTTATTCAATCGCATACGTGATGGACAATTGTCTTGTAGGACGGTTTTGTGTCCTGATGGTCAATTGTCTTGTAAAAGTGGTGTTAAACTAAAATTTGCCTTCCTTATTTTCTTCAGTTAAGGGGACTACAATTTATTAAAATTTCATGAGATATTCTGAATTTCAGTGATATTTCTTGAGTCAAATTAACAGTCGCATAATAAGTGGGGAAGGGTCAACAATCGACACCAGCGTAGTTTGTTTTTTTCCTTCCATTTTGATTTAAACAAGGAGTTACTGTTTCTTCGTTTAGGCCTTATTATATTAGGGCCTTTCCTAAACCTAAATGTTAGTTTCGCCTTTCAACGCCCGTCAGTGTTCAATAAAAAATATCGAAACCGTTGCCACTCGTAATCTCGTCGTGGAAACTCCAGAGTTTTATTACTGCCTCTCCTACCACAAAACACGTTAAAGTTTTATTTTTGTATCTGTCGTGCAGAACAGTTCTACATTTGATGCAACATACTGCACGTCAACCTATTCTTCAAAAACAAGGACGTGCCCATCTATGTCCCCGCGAAAAGGTCAGAACAGAAAATTTTCAAAATATTTATTCCCTCATGTGTCTGTGTATCTGTTGAAAAAAATAGGGCATAAACAATTAATTTTTTTGTATTTCGAAACCACATTAGACACAATGGAATATTTAAAAAATGTATTATTCATAAAGATAATCTACCTCAAAAATAATGCGATATGAACAGCAAACATCATCTCAATTGCTGGAGAAGTAAACAAGAACTTATCGTCGTCAGTAGTATTGTCAGGTTATGTAATCGCATTAGATAAGACCAAAACAAGTTCAAATACAGACCCATGCCTTTAGTGATGAAGAAATATATATTTATTTCAATACGCAACTTACTCTTTGTATCTTATTTTCGTTGTTACAAATTAATTTTTAGACATCCCTAATAAAAGCTGTTACTTTTAGGGTGTGCGCAGCGTTCTAAAAGATCGTTTTTTAGCACTGATGCTAAACCAGTGACCATGCTCTTTGCAGATAAAACTGTAAATACAACAAAAAATAATTTCGTGTGATTGCCATTAGCTACTACTGAACTTAGTATAGCGTAGTGATTGTGTGCTTGAATTAAAATGAAATTAATGTCTGAAAGGCTGTCCACAAATTTGTGTATCCACTCAGCCTGTTGGCCTCGTGTCACAACTTTTCCTCCTCGCAAAATAAAATGACACTTTTTCTACTCGTATCATAACTGACAATTATATGTTACTTACTTGGCAACAATTAGATACGATACCTTAGGGATTCTACCCTTCTTCTGTCGCCATTTTGTTAGACGGAATATGATTTAAAACCGTTTACATTGGCTGCGGATTTTTTTCGTTCGTTTTCCCCCTTTTTAACTTATGGTGTTATAAATTTGGTTTTCCACATTTCTGCGTCAGCATTGTCAAAAATTACCAAGGTCGTCCCCGGGAATAGAATGGCGAAACGGCATTGGAAAGGGACCATGGAGGCAGAGAACAAGCGAATTCATCTGAGCTGTCCATCCGTTGAAACGGCCTTCAATATTTTATTCGGCGCAGCGTGGCGATATGGCAGTCCCAAAGCAACCTTTGCATCAAAAAGCTTTTGTTTCCTGGAAAATTTGTAGTGTCTGTGGTATGCGAAACTCTGTTCTCGGAAAACGATATTGATTGTGAAAGGGTTTGTTGCACTGTATGAATGACAGCACGATTTTTGATAAACTCAAAGATTTGCCGAATATATTTGTACAACTCTATTCTGTAGTTGTTTCCGGTTTTCCGAAAACATTATTTATAAACACTATTTATAAACATGTCTTAGGAAAAAATGTACATTTTTTAACTTATTAAAGCATGCTGATATAAATTAAGGTTGTGGGAGAAAGTACTGATGTATTTACCACTTTCTCGTTGAGTAATAATATCGTAGGTTCTTCCTTAATCCCTTCGTAAACAAAATGTTTCCTTTACTTACTGTTTTTTCATAAAAAATAATTATTTTATAATTTTTCGGACAATATTGATACTTCGGATGATTTCTCAGAATAAGGATAAATCTCCTAATTTCTCAGCAATGAACGCTTTGTCCGTGTAAATTGTCCGTGGCCATTGATCTCTGACTCGTTTATAATGCAGGAACGCGGACGAGGCTTTCGCCAGTAGAAATCCTGAGAACGTGAGCGATCCGCAGTGAAGCTTTCAGTGCACCAGCGTTTCAATTTCTGTGTATCGCAACTCAAATTCCAAACGATCCTTGTTGCTGTTTGTGATGGACGCAGCTGTTGTCTTCGGTGATTTCCCGAGTCTTCTGACACTTATTCAACCACATACATCTTCATTATTCTAACTCTTCCCTGTAATCATCGCGCACCTTAACGTCATACCAGAGAGATCCGACGACAACCGAGTTGTAGAAAAAATAATTCAAGTGAAGAGGGAACTACGGGGAATATATTTTAGGAAGAAAGTGCTAAAATGTGAGAACAGCAAGAAACGCGATCGGAAAGTCTGAGAGGTAAGAAAAGTAATTCAAGGTTGCCCGAGGAGAAACAGGAATGTCTATTGGAAAGACAGGAAGGAAAAAAATCTAAAGTAAATCTAACACATTCAAATTAATTTGTCACAAGCTGGTCTTAATGGAAAGAAAAAGTAATAATAATGCGAGCGCATTTACCTCTACTGTATAATCAGTGCATTGACAAGCGTACACTGGTCACATTATCCATTCAATTGGCTCGAAAGACCACGTACGCACATTAAAATAAAATCAGAGGAAGATGTTCAGCCCGTTTTATGGGCTAATCGGGCCGGAGACGGTGCTTCATCGGATCTCGGAGCAGACACGAACACCACTTCGTCACCCCGCGCACCAACCCCTCCTACACAGTCACACGCCACAGCCTGTATCATCGCTCCCCGCCGCCGCACGCGCGTCTCTCGCAAAAATGACGATCGCGCGCGGAGCAAACAACACGCGGCGGGGCCCCGCGCTAAGTGAGGGCGCGCATTAGAGCGACGTCCGGGCGAAGCGCGCGCGCGCGTTAAAAGGGAGGGTTAAAAGGGAGAGGCGAAAGAGGTCAAGGGTAGAGGTAACTCCGAGATGGGGTTTTGAGAGCCCGAGGTACACGGAAAAGAAACGATATTGTTTGGAGAGAGAGAGAGAGAGAGAAAAAAAAAAGAAATGCGGATGGACAGGAGAGCTTTTCACTGTTGTTTCGTGTTAGTTTGTTGTCGGTGGAAGCTGTCGCTTGACATTTTCTGTTTGTTTGTTGTCGTTTTTGAAAGATGTTTCTACGCTCGAATAAGTGAATGAATAACATGGACCGTGTTGAGAAACATGCGTGTTCGTTGTTCATATATGTCGAGTTTTTCGAAGTACCCCAGGGAAGCGTAACAATAGATGAGACTGTAAGTTTCTGTCTGTTTGGAATCTGTATCTGAGTAGCTGTGAAATAAATTAGTAAACGAGTAAATAGCATCTTTTCCTCTTTATTAGACACTTGGTGCCTTCCTGCCATGCAGTTATTGAGAAAAATATTCATCTTTTATCTTATTCACACCAATAAAATACATGTCCTGCCGGCATGCCGCCTATCTGCCACTTCCTTGCCGCTTACCCCTCCCTCACTTCTCAATACGTCAGAATCGGTACTCAACTGCCACAGAAAGGATATTTTCGATTGTAAGGACTTACAGTAAATTGTAATTAAATAATAACCAATCTGCCGTTCGGCTTTAAACCACAGAAAGAAAATATACACTTGTAAGGACATATCGTTCGTCGGTTGTAACAGTGAAACTACTGAAAAAAATTCGAATTTTCAGTTAATGCACTCTCTAGAATTGCAGATTGATCTACGTTCCCACAGCAGCAGCAGCTTATCTTACTGAACAATATTGCACCAAACAAATTGTAGAAGTGTGAATGTTTGAATGATGCATTTCAATACAGGGTAAAATCTCCAAACTCATTTATCTCAACAACTCTCTGATCTTTTGAATTGTCACTATTGCAGCCCACGAACGATACAATAAATCTCTATGTATTTAAAAAAAAAACTTAGATCTTTGGTTTAGTAAGTGTTTTGAGCTGTCAATTCAAAAATTCATTACCAAATCATGTCACCAAAATGTCATTATTATTTCCCTTTATATGAAAGGTAGTTGGCCCTATATATCGTCGTTCATGAGCCTACACTTGCGGGACTGGCACCTATCTGAAGGAATTGAGGATTATTACATTGTGGTATCAATGATTCGGAATTTTCTGCTTCTTTAGTTTGATAATAAAATTTCAACAAAAAATAGAAATTGTGGTCTTAGAATAGAAAATAAAAAAACATCCTATGTGACCGTTACAATTTATTGATGATAGAATATCTCGTATGCGGTAAGCGCCACGTGGGAGGTTTTGGTAAGATGCTTTCAGAAACAAATTACAGTAAATAAATATTTAAAACTATTATATTGATAGTGAACAATGTCTAAACTTAGCCAGCTGCACATTATTAACACCAAAAAGTGTTTTTCCTTCCTCCTGTAAAATTTTATTTTTTCCACATTAGGAGGTCGTCTATCATGAATGTTATCACTTACTCTTATGAACATGTAGTACAAATTTTAATATTAAAACAATCTTGGAATGCTTCGTGGCCGTCATTTGTTCGTTTAGTTGCCCGAGTTGCCATTCGTAGCCTTTCCCTGACGGAGTGTCTGCGTTGTGTGTGTTGCAGGGGCGCGCGTGGCTGAGCGGGAGCGGCAGGGGCCGTGAGGGAGCGGCCATGGCGGCGCTGCTGCTGTTGGCGTCGCTGGCCGGGTCGCTGCTGGCGTCGGCCGCGCGCTCGCCCGACTTCTGCCCCGCCGGCTGCACGTGCGACGACGAGACGCTGGTGGGCGAGTGCATCGACGCCAACCTCGACGTCATCCCCATCACGCTCAACCCCTCCATCCAGCGCCTCGTGCTCAAGTGAGTCTTTCTCCGTCTTCTCTCTCCGTGGAGATGAGATCACAGTTGTATTACTTTCCGTCATTCTTTGTGAAGCTCTGATTATCAATAGAGACTTTATTTTTTAGTTCTTTCAACATCATTATCAATATCTTTTTGTGAAGTCTTTTCAGAGTTCACAAAACTAACTTTGAAAAAAAAAAAAAAAAGACGCATTAACAATTGCCTCCGAGGTACCGGTTGTTTTACAGTGACCGATAGGTTTTTAATTTTTGATTAATGTAAGGGACGTATCCGAAAAAAATAGATTTTGGCAGCATATCCAAACCATAAGTAACAATATCCAAAACCCTCAAGTTTTTATTTCACTTTAGTTGTTTAAGCTTAACGATACGATCTCGGGGAGTCAGTAAATTGCAACAAGGTGCAATCGCGACCGCCACGAGTGACATGTATGCGTCTCCCCCGGCAGGCACAATCGCATCAAGACGGTGCACGCGGCCTTCCAGTTCTACGGGCTGCTGCAGTACGTGGACCTGTCGTACAACCACCTGGTGAGCATCCCCACGCGCAGCTTCGAGGCCCAGCGCAACCTGGTGGAGCTGCACCTGGAGCACAACAAGATCTCCGCGGTCAGCAACAAGACCTTCAAGGGGCTCAACGCGCTCACCGTGCTCAACCTGCGCCAGAACTTCCTGGAGGAGCTGCCGGAGCGAGCGTTCACGTCGCTGCCCAAGCTCGAGCAGCTCGACCTGGGACAGAACCGCATCGCCAGCGTGCACCCCGAGGTACCACTCGCCTTCATATCATAACGATAAATAATAATAATAATAATAATAATAATAATATATTCAAAAATTGCAACCAAATCCAATGCAACAATCCTTAAAATTCAAACTCTGTCAATTTGGAAACATGTCGCACCGTGCTGAATCCATCATGACCTGTAACCAAGTATGTAGTCTGTTAATGTTGGCCTCACACACCTCGGAAAACAGAATGATTTCCAAGACTTAAGTCAATAATAATAATAATTTTATTATTAGTTTCTTTTAGTAGCAGGACACTTCCCTTGACCCCCAAAACTTAGAAGATCACATTATTTTCATTGCTATAGAAATGATAATGGATGGCATAGCTACATTTACTAGAAATATTTCATTGAAACTTGGTAGTTATGTTTTGAAGGTAGGAGTAAACATTTGGAGTTCAGTCATGATTTTCGTTTTTTTTACTTGAATTGATTGTATTCATCTCTCTGAAGTCACTGTATGTATAAGTTACTGAATGTAGGGCATTAATGTGAGAATTGTTGTTGAAATATTGCTCATTGCATCTGGTAACGGGAATTTTTTCAGTCTTATATCTACTTAAAAACATTATACATTGTAATTTCCTTCTATTCCAATTGGGTTTGTTTCTCAAACTAGGTGTTTCTGAATATTTTAAGTACAGTGCAAACTTTTAAAAACGAAACTCAAGGGGCAATTCCTTTCTTTGGTTGTTGAGAGTTTTCGTTAAGGAGAGACAGAAGAGTGAGAAAGAGGGCGAGTGACAGGGTTGTGTGTGAACGAGTGAAATTTGCTGTTATAAGTTAATCCATTCCAACTGAAGCCATGTCTACGTTTTAGAGGTTTTTCGTTTTTAAGAAGATGCTTTACAGAGTGTGTATGTGTGTGGTGTGTGTTGCGCAGGCGTTCGCGGGGCTGTCGCAGCTGCGCGTGCTGCAACTGGACGACAACCAGCTGCGCACGGTGCCCACGCCGGCCTTCAAGCTGCTGGACTGCCTGGCCGAGCTGCACGTGGGGCTGAACGCCTTCGCCACGCTCCCCGACGACGCATTCCGCGGCCTGGGCCGCCTCACCGTGCTCGACCTGAGCGGCGCCGGCCTCGTCAACATCAGCGAGCACGCCTTCCGCGGCCTCGACGGTGAGCCACGCCCACAAACAAAACACTGCGGGCAAAAAACGAAACAAAAGACGGAAAATGAAAAAAAATGTGATAATGAAATGACTACGAAGAAAATACTTTAAAAAAAGAATTGTAACAAAGAAATTAATACTATAATAACAATAACATATTTTGTTGCTTATAGACTTTCAGTGTAGTATCATGCACGGTCAGTTTAACAATAACAAAATTATTCATTTTTTAACGGAATATTTTAAATAACAATAATTTAACTTACAATAAAGGCATTAATAAACAGCAGCAATCTCGTTCCGAAGTAGCAAAAAAAAAACACAATAGAATCATCAAGAAACAAAAAAAACTCCAAAACAAAAAAGAAACTAAATAACAAAATTCAGAAAAATATGAATAATTATTGTTGTGTTAAATAGTACATATATTCACCAAATAATGAGTTGATGTGAAATGTTTGAATTATATTTTACGAGCGTATCAATAAGTGCTCTTAATCTATGATTGTTATTAATAAAGTTATTGAGATTCGTTCAAAAACCATGGAATGTTTACATGCTTTTTTGTAATATCGTACTCTTTGGTTAAAAAACGAGCTTGAATTTTCCTTACGCCGTCATAAATTTCGCTGCTTGTCTATTTGAAATGCAAAGATTCTTGATTTTCAAGAGAAATGTTAGTAACCTTATTTTTCCTTGCAGGTCTTCGCACTCTCAAGTTGGCGGACAACCGATTACGCACTGTACCCACCAAGCAGTTGGCGCCACTGTCACGATTAGAGGAACTCACTGTCGGCCAGAATGAGTTCTCAGCACTTGAACCTCACGCCTTCCAGGTAACTGTTTTTGTAATCATACAACTATTCATCTTACAGCCAGAAATCATTCCCGAGCTATTAGTTAATTCTTTATATTCGATTTTCTTGTTTTGAGTCAACTGTAAAAATTTACTGTTAGGCGCTCCCCATCTTTCTCGATCTCTCCCACCCACGAACACCATGAACTAGCGACATAGCTAACGGATGGATGTTCAAACGACAACGGATGGATGTTAACGACATGGATGATCAGAATTAAAATATCTGTGTTAACAAGATATCGATGTGTTCAAACATCTGCGTTTTTAACCATAACTTGTAGTTACCATTTAATATACATAAGAGGAGATAATTTGCCGGTGGTCGTAATTTTTAATAGACTTCACTGACAAAGTAAAATAAAAAAAAATATCAGGACAATTAACAAAAGTTTCTTATAATTCAAAAATAATATCGAGACTGCATTTATCGACGACACCTGTATTTTAATTATTTTTCACTCCTGCTCGGTTGAAGAATATCGAAATTATGAATATCTCAAAATTATTATTAGTTTTTATTAAAATGGAACTTGTTTTCACTTTAAAATTAATTTAAACTTAAAACATCGATGTTACATATACTGATAATTCTATAAAAAAGACAATTATGCAAAACATGGACGTCGATGTCGCATCCCATTCGTGCCTCCGCTCGTTGTCCGCTGAGTGAGAGCCCTTGAGCGAGCGGTGTGTTTGGTGCGTAGGGGTTGACCAACCTGCGCGTGCTGGACGTGAGCGGCGCGGCGCAGCTGGAGCGCGTGCGTAAGGGGTCGCTGGCGGACAACCTCAACCTGGAGACGCTGGTGCTGAGCTCCAACAAGCGGCTGGCGTCGGTGGAGGAGGGCGCGCTGGCGGGCCTGCCCAACCTGCGCCACCTGGTGCTGCGCGACAACGCCTTCGTCACCTTCCCGGAGTCGATGACCACGTGGCCCGAGCTGCGGCGCGTCGACCTGGCCGAGAACCCGCTCGAGTGCCAGTGCGGCCTGCTCTGGCTCAAGGACCTGCTCGTGCAGCGCAACTCCAGCCAGGTGCTGTGCGCCGCGCCGCCGCACCTCAAGGTGAGGCTCTTCGATTCGCGGGCCACTCTTCTCGCGCTGCGCCACTCGCAATGCACCGTGCGGGCTATGCCAAATCCGGATTCACCTCCCGTGTTATACAGGGCGGAGAATATTTCTTCTGAATGATTACGAAGCGCCGACGCGGTGAGTCCACACTGCCGGTTACAACGAAACTTCGTGACCTCACGCAGCCGGAAGGTCATTCAAAAGCAGCCATCCAAAAAGCCTGTGATCCGAGAGCGCTCGCACAGCACAGGCGTAATACACTTTTCTTTAGATCAGAAAGGCTTTCGTTACGACATGTCCCAAGTTATTTAGCTGACTAATTGACTGGCGAAGACTATGCTTATATTCACAGGATTCGGCAACCGCTTAGTCGTTTGATACATAAACTTCTAAGGATTGAATATAGTGATGAGCGAATAATTATTTCGTCGTGGGGGTGTATGGTATTCCAAATAACCTTATCTAATCTCGTTTAGCGTTTTTTGTCGATACTTAAAGATCAGGTGTAGACTGGATACTCTCATGAAAAGGAAGAGCACCAGATCTCTAATCAAAAGAAAATCGCTGCGGCTCCGCGTAATTTGCTTAAAAGTATAAATTGAAATATGCTCCGATGGGTGGCAAGAAAGCATTCGAGTTGCCTTTCAGCGACATCTAACGGTGATAAGCGCGGCAGGAACGGCACGCGTCTTAGCAGGGGAGTTGAGTAACCACATCCAAACTACCACCTGGGCTGTGCCTTTCCACGTGCGCGCCCCGGAGGTGTTTAAAAAGCGTCCGCTTTTTGAACTGCTCTGAGCCCCAGGGCGTAGCCACGCGAAACAGCAAGCTAACAGTAACAACTCACAGAGATTTTAAGAGTAATTTCAATGCTGTAATTCAGTGAACGATTAAATTTCCATCTTCGCCCCGGTTTTCATACGAATTTATTGCTCCACTGTTCATTTTTACCTCCACGTCACAGCAAAAATCGTTGTAAATGGGATTCACCTGACGTTCTAAATGGGATAATGAATTTTATATGCATAGTATTTCGGTTGTAAAATCCAACAAATTTCATTAATTAATATTTCATTTGTTAATTGTAATGGCAAATGCAGAGAGAGGATTAGGGAAATCCTGCAAAGATGTGGTAATTTAACAGAGTATAGTTAATTTTTCAGTACATTAAATAAAATTCGAAATCTCTTAATTTATACTATTTAAAATGCTGTACTGCACTTTACAGCTATATGCTGTAAAATGCTAGTACGTATCTATTAAATAAATGAGAGGGATAGCAACGATGTGACTTCATTATTCACTTCACATTTGACTTTTCCGGAAACGTTCCTCGCATTTGGATACACTACTGATTGTGTTTTGTTTTTTTTTTACTTTACAGATATGTATATTCACCATAGTACATATTTTCAGATTAATTACAATAATGAAGGGAAATTAATGAGGGAAATTATCATGTGTTTGCATCAAAATATACTTCAGAAATCCAATGAAGCCGTTTAGTAATAACACTCACTGTATAATACATCGGTTATTAAGCGCGTGATCGGTTCATGACAATCGCCAACAAAACTTGTAAACACTATTATCTCAAAACTTAATTTTTCGAAAATAATAGTAATAATAATAATAATAATAATAATAATAATAATAATAATAATAATAAGAGTAATACTTTTTCTATGTTTCGATGATTGCCCGAACGTAATCATAAAAGAAGGAAAAGTACATACCTACTTACATAATCTAATCAAACACAGTAGTTAACAATAATAATAATAATTAGGTCATTAATTTTAAAAATTATCTTATGTGTATACTCTTTTACACCAACATGTTGGTGCATACATACAAATGCATATAGTTGTACGTGGCAGTATGTGCGGGTGAGCGGGAGCTCGTGCTGAGGTCGCGCGTGTCGTGGGTTGCAGGAGCGGCCGCTGAAGTCGCTGTCGGGCGACGAGCTGGGGTGCGCGCTGCACGACACGCGCCAGCAGGCTATTATCGGCGCGCTGGGCGGCTCTGGGCTGGCGCTGCTCGCCGTGCTGGGCCTGCTGCTCTACCGCTACCGCCGCCGCGTGCGCGATGCGCTCAAGGACTACAAGTGGAACAACCGCGCCATCTCGCGCAAGGAGCACGAGTACCAGAAGACGTTCGCCACCGACGACGACTACATCGTGCGCGCCGCCACGCAGCAGCCCGCGCCGCCGCAGCACCTCAGCGCGGCCGGCCAGCCGCCGCACCCGCAGGTGAGCCACTCCCCTTTTGTAGCACCCGGTGCGCCACTCGAGCGGTGCTGCTCGAACAGCATCTCTCAAACAGTGCCACTCGAACAGTCTTACTCCAGAAGCGTCATTCGAGCAGCACCACTCGAACAGTCTTACTCCAGAAGCGTCATTCGAGCAGCGCCACTCGAACAGTGCTACTCGAATAGTGCCACTCGAACAGTGTCATTCGAACAGTGCTACTCGAATAGTGCCACTCGAACAGTGTCATTCGAACAGTGCCACTCGAACAGTGCTACTCGAACAGTGTCATTCGAACAGTGCCACTCGAACAGTGCTACTTCAAAAGCGTCATTCAAGCAGCGCGACTCGTGCAGCGCCACTCGAACACTGCTACTTCAGAAGCATCATTCAAGCAGCGCCACTCGAGCGCTGGCACTGCGGCTGCACTCGAGCCACTTTCAAAAACTGTCACGAGTTCAACGACAACCTTAGCTTGGCTAACATGCTGAAAGCTGACACTTCAGTTGTTATAATTTCAGACGGCGCCTCCTCTTGAAATGGAAAAGCTGAAATTTTCGTCACACATGGATAACAAATAATTTCTGAGAGCCTTCTGAGTTTTTCGTGAAAAACGCGCCTAATCGCAAGTTTAAATAGCGGTTTTAATAGATATTCTGAGAGGTTATTTGTAGTAAAGAGCCGTTGCTTCAAAACAATGGTTTAGTACCTCACACCTTATTTATTAGGAATCTTGCTCTCATTTCTTTCACAACTTTACAAATTATATTTATTAAAATTTCTCAAGAGTACAATGACGAAGCATTGACTGAGTTTGTGTGCTGTCCACAGGGTCTCAAGCCGATCCCGGTGACGGAGCTGTAGCTAGAGCTGTTCGCCTCCAGTCCGCCCGCCCCCAGCGTGTTCTTCCTGCCGGGGGCGGAGCCGGGCACCGGGAGGCGACCCCACCACCACCACCACCCACGCGTCGCGGCCGCCGCCGCTGCCGCCGCCGCCGCCCACCAGCACCACCGCGCCCCGGGCGTGCCCGCCCGCGCCGCCAACGGCTACTCGGTGGGCTCGCCGTGCGGCAACGGCGCGGCCTACCACCAGCACGGGCCCGCGCCGCCGCCCCCGCCTCTGCGCCAGTGCTCCCTCAACGGCGGCGCCGGCCACGCCCACCGCAAATAGCGGCCCCACCACCACCCCCAGCCGCTCGCCGCCGCCGCCGCCGCCACGGCATGAGGCCAGCACGCGCTTCTAAGCGACCACACACGCTCTCGCATTCCAAACCATCCTCCAGCACACGCTGGAGATCTCTACTAGTCGGACGTTCCAGTGAAAGAACCTCCCCCAGCCGCCGCCGCCGCCTCATAGACTGCTGCTGGCGCGGCGCTGGGCGCAGGTCTCAGTAGTTGGTAGATAGACGTGTGTATCATAATGAATAAAAAAAAGTAACACAATTGAGGACTCGCTGGCTGGAGGCGAGAATGTGCAGCTGAAAGCTGAGATTTAAAACGTAAGTAATTCGAAGTAATCGAACTGCAGCTACAAGACTTGTACAGAAGGAACTTTAGCGAAGAGACTTTTAATGATGTATCGTAACATTAGGTGTACGATTAACCAATATTTCAATGTCGATTCGGGAGACAAAAGACAGAGAATGAGAATGAAGAAAAAAAGACGCACACGATTGTTTTGTTGCTGTGAGTGCAGAAACTTTGCGATGAAGCGGCTGAGTGCGTACAGTCCGCGTGACGGGAGTGAAACGCTTGTGAAAAAAAAAAAAGTGGGGAAAAGTTTTATCCTCCCGCTCTTGCCCCTCCCCTCTCTTTCTCACTCTCTCTCTCCGAGTGGTGTTCCTGAAGCTCCGGCGCTGATTCGCGCCCAGGGGCAGCTGCAGCCTAGTCCCTGCTTCTCCACTTGGCGCCGCTCGACCCGCGTCGGGCGCGCCGCGAGAGGTCTGCTAAGAACTCATCGCCGAGAGGTCGACTGTTTGGGTACTTTTTATGATGCAAGTGAAGTGATATATATTATACATAGACTATTTATGATCAAATTTTTCTACATTCTTTGTGTAAAAAGATAGATCTATGTGATCCAGTGAATTTTCTCCATTCCCTTTACTCGTTTCACGTGAATTCTTTAAGAAAACACAAACGTAAAACATACACGTATCTACATTGTACATTGCATTTGTGTATTGAATATGCCCTCTGTCCCGCAGAGGAAGCTGCCTTGGACCCAGCGTTACCGTTTTGCGTACAAGACCAACGAGCTGTGCGTTGCGAAGGAGAACCGAGAGATGGAAAGCAGGACTCGTTATACCGAACTCGACACGAAGAGACTGAACGTGGGTTTGTCTTGACGATTCATTTATTTTCCTGAGAGCCCACCGAGCAGAAGCGATGCCACTTGTTTCGTGAGAGAGTAAATTCGAGCACTTTTCCCAAAGACTTCGGCCGAGTCCTCTTAGCAACACAGACACTGACCGTTTGTCGATGCACCATCTGTCCTTTTCTTCGTTTTCATCGTAGGGCGAAAGAGATTAGCCTTTATCTTTTCCTCAGGGGCGACAAGACGCTTCGAGCTCGACGTAACTGCCTCCTCCCCCTCCCCCTCCGCGCGGCGCAAGCGCCCCTATCGGCCCCCTCATTACCGAACGACCGGCCCCGCCGCGCCCCCCCCCCCCCCCCCGCCTTTCTTTGTTCCATCAGCGAGTACCTGGCCGTCGATGCGCCTTTGTCCGTACTAGTGCCGCGCCTCGCCGCCGCAGCGCTGCCAGTAATGAGCTCCGCGCGGCCGAAGAAGGAGCCGCCATTGTTCCGGCGTTCTGTAATTTATTCTGCCTTGCGTATTGCCAGGGCGAGCCCGCGCTCCAGAAAGCACTTCGGCGCCTGTAATTGTGGAGTTGTTTCGACGAGTGGAGCCTCGTTGAAAATTAGCTACGTATTATATTCACGCGGCGTCGACCAAGTCGTTATTTTTTCGCTGAATTGAGTGTTAATGCCGAAAGTAGTAAAGTGTTGCAATTACTCAATTCGAAATATAGTTTAAGAACCAATCGCGTGGAATTCCTGTTAGTTTTGTCAGTCACCGTAACTTTAACGTGTATCTTTGTAGGGCATGGTAGAAACGAAAATTTGATGTGCTTAAATATTACATTTTGATAACCTCCAGATAAAATGTCTTGATTTACAGAAACTATTGCCAAACCAATTACAGAAACCATTAGAGAAAAGTTCCTTTATTGTGTTACACTATCTAATGAAGTACGCTGCCACTCGTAAAAAAAAAAAAAAAAAAAAAAGAAGAACTGCCATGGACAACAAAGGTTACACGCTGTTAAGTGCCACTTTTCCATCGCTGTTTTCAAACATCAAAAAGTACAATCGCCTTCGAGGGAATTGTACCATGTCTCCAGGCAACGCGAATTCAGGGAGTAACGTATCCCCCCCCCCCCCCCGCTTCCAGTGCGCCATGTAGTCGCGAGCTAGCAGAGGCTCGCTCCGGACCCCTGCGATACACCCTGTCTGGCGTGGCGGCGCCGGCGCGTATTTTACTCCGCTGATAAAGCAGCGGCGCGCCGTACAGCTTCGCCCCGGCACAATGGGGCTCTTTTGGGCGCCGCCGTAAACGTTTTTACGGCCAATGCGCGCTTTAATAAAACCGTGATTGGTGTCTCGACTTGCGACCCGCCACCGCCGCGGCTTCCGGTGCAGCGCCGGTGCAGCGGTGATCGCCTGCTCCCGCAACCCCCCCCCCCCCCAATCCCTTCCCCCGCTGCCCACGGCTTTTGTCGTGCACGTCATTGCACCGGCAGCGGCGAAAAGGGCTTTGAAAGGTGTGAAACCCCAGCGGAAAGAGTCGCATGAGGGGGCAACAATCGAAAGTGGGTTAATCGTTTTTGCATTTCCATAATTTGCTTTCGGGTTTTGAAATTCTTTAGAAACGGAGTCACCGTAGTTTCTGGTTACCACATTTAGTTTATGGTTGCGTTTTAAGATCAAAAATATTTTGAAACATCATAATCAGTGGGAAATTTTGAAATGTTGTCTATGTTTGAAATAAGGAGTCGATGATTAATTTCTTGGAACTTCTGCGATACAGAAGATGCAGAGGTTAACGTCGAAATGGATATGATGTTAAAATGTCCGATTTTCTTTTGAGAAAATTTTCGACAGTAGTTCGATAATGACTTGAGTCGTATGCAGATGTAATTGTCATGTTTGAGTAATGCAGCTATTACGTATGCTCAGATATACAAAATGTGCATTATTGTCTCGTATGAAATCTGCCGAATTGTAACGTGACTCCAGTGATAACATGCCGTGCAATGTGAGTACTTAAATACATCGTTGTGGAACTAAATTAGCATTATTAATTGCGTAGGGACGTAATTTTACAATTCGAGGGTGTACTATGATTTATAAATAAGCCCAGGACGTCCCCAATTCATTCTGCAAACATCACCGCGCGTATGTTCACAGCTCCTCCACGCAGCCGTTTCCATGACAAACGAAAACCAATTTTAAGGCTGAAACTCCGCCTCTATAAAAAGTTGACGCAACATTGCAGTTACGACCGTTCAGCTTGTGGCTCTTGTGCGGCAAGATCTCGGAAGCTATCTAAACTCGGAACATCGTAAAACCAAACGATTTACGGAAGACACGAGACGGCCGCCGTGGTGAGTGCAAGAGCGTGGATGTGTGCGAGTGTGTACATGCGTACGCACGCGTGTGTGTATGGGTGCGTGTGTGAATGCCTGCGCGTGTGCGGGTCTGCCAATATCGTCTGTGACGCTTGTTTGCGTGTTCGACGCCGCAACCGCCTCCTCCACGTTTTCGTTACGACCTTCCTTATCTTTGAGTCGTCTCTATCTCCACAAAGGGCTTAAATCGGGTGAAAATTGAACAAGTTTCCGCTTGAAGAAGGTACACACCGACGCCCGCTGTGGGTCGTTTCAGTGAAAGCGGGTTTAATTGCTGTTTTAGAATGGTTTATCTAGTCGTATTATCCTCCGCTGTTGTCTGAATTCCCGGTGGGGAAATAAAAATAACCTCGTTTTAAAAGTTGCTAGTTTTTGCGATTCGGTGTTAAAAGAAGGCTGTGTTTAAATATTTTTTTATGGCCGCCGAATGATGGAAGTTTGTAACTGTTGACTATAATGATTTAATCGGCTATTATTTTCGGCCTTTGACATTACTGTAGATTCCTCTCTGAGGCAGCTCGTGGTTTTGAAGCGCTGTGGTCCAGGTGGTTCCCTCCAACCATTCTAATGTACAGAGGCTTAGCGCCGCCCCCGCTTCTGACGTGAATTATTCTGCGGTGTGACTTTGTTTTAATGCGAACACTGTGCGTTATTCTCCCCCGGTCCTTGTCCCTCCGCCGTGCAACTAATCGCATACGATTACGCCGCAATTGAACGCCCAGGTGTCAAACCAAACCAGCGGAAAAGTGTCACGGAAGTTGTTGTTTGTATAGGATACATCGGAAAATATTCATCCAGAAACTTTTTCTGGGCACTAACAATTAAATTGCTAAACTATATGGAGACATAAATGTTTCTAAAACTTGTGGAATATAGTATACTGAACGACGGTGGATCATCGTTTTAGGAAAATTAAATAGTGTGTAGAAATAAATTATTCGTCTGAAACACCTAAATGAAAGATATATCTTTCATTGGTAATATTACCGTCTTGTTAATGTTCGCTTGATATAGCAATCAGTTCCCGACAAGACCGAGATTTTAGCCCCGAAACGATGTATCCCACTTGGTCAGAGCGACAACTTTACAGAGCCATATTCCACTCCGAAACAATACTGTTGATATTGTCTTCCAGACAGACAATTATTCCTAAACAGACGAAGAGTGGTTTGGCAACCATGCCTCCAATCTAGGATTAGCATTGGAGGGCGTACCCTTCAGCCGAGACCGACGACGCCCCATTCAGACGGCCATGATCCTGGCGCTCACTTTGCGACGTTGCCACGGCGACCTCCCCTTTCCTCGTGTGTGCAGTTGGGACGCGATCAGTGCTGTCTCGCGTACGCCTCGCCTTAATTGAGAAGCAATACACAGAAGAAGAATATTCCCTATTAAATTTTAGCTTTTTTCTATAAATCTGAGGAATGAAAATGTACTCGTAGTGTAAGTAAGTGTGCTCCTTGTGCCAGCTGACCGCCAGACAGAGATGCAGCCGACGAGTTCGGACGCGCCCTTGAGTAAGAATCTGCGGATACATATGCGCATGCGGAAAATGCTTTCCAGGCTGAACATGAGAAAGTTGAAAGCTCTAAATTTCAGATCTCTCAGTCTGACATTGGACTTGGTGATTACAATGTCACATTTGAGTGTTAAAAAATTAAATTATTTCTTTCTAATCGATCCCAGTTTTGTTTCCTGAAACCAAAAAAAAAATATTTATTGCAATTTTAATGATATTTGCAATATTCCATTTCGGCCTACACATTTTGATGAGCGCCTGCGCAATTCTCTCCTTTGATTCTATCTCGATTACTTAATTGCATGATAGCCTCCGCTTGTGGGCTGCAACTTCAAAGGCGGCACAACGCTGTCTCGACCCGTAGTCTTTCACACATGTGGCGCCACTCATACCAACCTATTGTCGAAGCTCCGTGACAGAAGAAAAAAAATTATTTTCCTCCCCGAGCGCCGAAGGCGGAGACAGCGTTTTAAGCTGGGAATATCTGAAGGGTAGGTTCTCTTTCTACGTGTGGAAAGTTTCCCGTCGCTTTGGCCTTTAGTTGTGGGGCCGGTCGCTCAGGCGGTCGGTCTTTCCGCCAACAGTGAACTAACTTTCTTCTTCGTTTTGAGTCATTGTGTTCGCAACCGTGTATCTGTATATACTGTTTCTTTTGTACATAAATCTCTTGAAAAGTTGACAACTCTAAAAAATAATAAAAATATATTTACGAAAAACAAACATTGTGGAAGAGAATTTGGATTTCGCCTTACTCTCCTTTCCTTTAGAAGCCGAATACAAACAGCTAAGAGTTCGAAAACTTTTTTCACTAAATATTGTGCGACAAACTTCAAGAATTTGAACTCTTGGCGATGTCAAAGACAAGCGGTTTCGTATTTTAGCCGCTTGTTGTAGGTGCTTGTTTGTTATTCGGTGCCCTCCCATCATCATTTCATTACCTTTCATTTTATTTACAGTTCTAATTGATATATAATAAATTGTCCATAGAATTTTAAGAATACTTTGAAATTATTATTATTATTATTAATGTTAAACAAATATTCCATTAAGGGCAAAGGTCTCAGGCAGAACGGAATATTTGAACTTGTATGGTAATACACAATTCACAATATAGAAAGCTAAAAATTAAAAAAAATATTTTCCTGGTATGCTTCATTTTTAGTTACAATTGCTAGGTTAAAATAAACTGTAATGGCTGTACAACATAAATGTGCCCTCGCTATGAGCACGTTTTGTTTAGCTCTCTTTTTGCTAGTAGTAGAGCCGGGGTTGTATTAATATTTTGCCACAAGGCAAAAAAATCAAATTCGCACTTCGTTTACCGATGTAAATAACTCTGGAGCAAAAATGGCTACCTTTACAAATGCTGCTGCCTCGCGCTTTCTTAAAAATATTATTTTTTAAATTTATTTTTTAACTTTTATATATCTTTTAACTATTTATTGTTAAAATGTTGGGGAGAGATTCTGAAGCTCAAGAAAACTTGCGCAGATGGCACTTCTCCTTACGACACATACACTTTAACTGTTCTTTGACTAAAATAAAAATGAATGATACTTAGGGCAAAAACCTTTAGTCGAATGATTAAATTTGAGCGCAATGATGCCAGTTAATATTAAATCGCCAGACAATAACTAGGTAAGTATGTATTGGGCAAAAGATTAATGACGTTAATTATGGCAGTAATGAATCAATAGAAAAGTAGTAGTACACAATAACCAGTGAAACGCAAAAGGATACGGGTGTGTTGGAGAACGTAAAAGTCGGTGGATGTGATGAAATTAGGTAAGTAGCGCTTTTTTATGAGATGATAAACCAACACGTTTCACCAACATACACGCGTATTATATGTCTTTCAAAAAAGTGGCCCTAATACGCCCAACATTTTGTAATACTCTATACTTCGAAATTGCTAGTCGCATTAACGGCCGAGAGTTCCTTCACCCAACCTCGTGCCAGGGCAGACATATGGCAGTCGCGACGCAGCGGTTTGAAGACGTGTCGCCGTCAGTGTGTGCCCGTCCCCAACCCCTTCGCCGCATTATCGATGCGCGGGGAGCCCTCCGGCGACTGCGGCTAATGGTGAGTGATGACTGCTGTGATGATGACTAACGACTGCCGCCTCCGTCCGACGTCGCGTCGTGTCGCGACGCGGCGCTCCGTCGTCGTCAGCGACGTCTCGCGAACGTTCAGCGCGCCCTCGTCACCCATCACCCAGCTCGCTTATCGATTCTTCTGGCCCTACGCTCAGGAGAACAATTGCACTGTGCGTCTTTGCGGGGAGCCAATGGAAGTGCTGCTTTGCTACCATTGAACCGCTAGGAGCGTCTTGATCACACATACAGAATTGCACGATCGTTAAGGAAATTTAGCTAAAATATTATTAAGAAATTGTTCAAAGCGTGTGTAGGATATTATTTACTAAATATAAATCGTCCTTACGCAGGGACGAGGTCACATAATGCATTAATGAAAGATGCATTATTTCCGATGTAGTTCGTTTTCCTTAAATATAACAAATGGTGACAAAAAGTAAGACATTTTAATATCAAAAATATTGCAAATTAAGTTTTTTACTGTACAATCACTCTCTTTACCAATCAGCTTTCACGAATTTTAAAATACTTTTATACAATGTAAACGTTCTTAAATGAACGAATAATGTAAATTTATTACAAAAAATATAGCCTTTGAAAGGCATTACAAAACCACCAGAAAGACATCAAATCATTTAAGAACATGTAACAAAACTAATTTGTAATTAGGTTATGTATCACGAAGTAATTCGTGTATGTCTGTATCGTGTGGTAAATCACACCCCCATGCGGATTGATGGCAGATTGAGGTAAATATGTGAGTGTTCATATGGTGCTATGAAAATTTTATTTGTACGACGAATCGCAAATACATTAATACTAAAAAAAAGTATACAATTAGAAATTCCGCTTTTTAGTGAAGTTAGTTGCATCGTTGGCAATATCAAGACAAATCAGCTACGATGAATTTCTTAAAAAATAGGTTTTATGACAGAAAATCATACGCCAATAATAAATAGTTCATTTCCAATGCAACAACTACCATATAAAATACAACTGAAACCAAAGGCACTTGACCAATGTCAAATTCGGTGTGTCTATGACGTCAGGTGACGTCTCTTGTTTCCTATCTCGAATGACCCTGGTGAGTGACCGGGGCAACTGTGCAGTGTAGCGTTTACTTTCGCACTGAGCAGTCGCTCCCTTGCATTTCATGGTACTTCTATACCTTTCAGTAGTTTTCAACCAATTTTTTAAAATTCTCGTGAAGACAATACACTGTGTTCAAGTGGTATCTCAAAAGTGCGTCTATGATGAGTAAAAAGGTGTTGGAAGCAAGAGTATAATTTATCTCTCTTTTTGTGATAATTCGATTAATTTACATTTTCTTTTTTCAAAACAATTACATTTATTTATTATTTTATAAAGAACAGTAAGTATTACGGTAGCTGAAAATATTCTGAAATGCGTAATGTGTTTCATCAAGTATACTGGAAGAAAACGCTATATTAAAGAAGAAATTCCAGAATCGCAATACAGGTAAGTTAAAATTCTAGAAGTATGAAGCGGTTTGGATATGTCATTTCTATTATTTCAAAAATAAGACTTTATCTCATCACTGGAATTTAATTTCGCAAAAACGCTTATTTCACCGCATTGCGGCTAGTACCTAGGAAGGTATTACAAAATTCTACACGAAAATTAGTATGATGAGATTAAGTATTCTTCAAATGAAAAGTTCAAGATCTGTAGTCTTCCTGTTTCTCATTTTACCTTTTTTCTTTCACACAAACTTAGTTTACAAGAAGACTGCATTATGAAGGTCATTCTTGTCCCATACGTTAACTTGAATTCCATTTCATTTTTAGGTAGCAATCTATAAATGCTTCATTGCCATATTTAACAGATACAATATGAACTTCAATACTCGTAACTATGATTAGCTATTTGGTCAGGTACTTTCTTAATGTGGATTGTATGCTCTTACGTAATTTAAAGGTAACTTTTGCCGTTCTAAGTTCATATTAAGCACCTTCAATTACAATTCATTGTAAATTATATATTGATTTTCTAAAGCAATGCCGGACTGCATTAATGTAAAGAGGAAGAAATTAATTTTTTCGCATTATCCTGCTAACTCACTTAAGATACAGTACTTGCAATGCATTCGAAATGGCGAATTTTAAGTCTCGCAAAGCAATTGCAATGTGGAAATTTTTATGTGTCTATGTAATTGGCATTTTAGTGTCAGATAAATCCAACTTTTGCTAGCAAGGAGTGTTCTCAGCCCTGGGCTCTGTTTTTGTATATAATGCACGCCTGGGGGCAATAGTAACACGTGGTGAGCATAAAGTATTTTCATCACCGTACTTAGCATATCTGTACAATATTTTTATTTCGTCACTGAGCTATATTATAAAGTGAAACAATTTGTATTAGAAAGCTACAGCTTCATTTTGGGCCCGACCGGGAATCTAGGACTACCAGAAGGAATGCCAGCACCATCTCGCAGCAAACTCGCGCGCACGTCTATGAGCCACCCGAGGGGCGGAAACTTCTAATATGGTCTGTAAATAAAAAGCCGTTCTTCTGAAATGGCAATATTTAATTTTATTTGCTTAGCTCCTCGATGCTACGGTCCTGATTCAGCCCTTTATCAGGGCTACGCATCAAAAAGAATACACCCAGATGAAAAACAACCCCCACCACACGAGTTATACCATATATTTTATTTATGTCGAATAATGGCCAAAAACAGTAAATATCATAGAATGCTTTAGTGTATGATTTTTCACTACAGATGTTTCTTACAAATATAAAGCGGAACATTCACGTTAGTATATTTGAGGGAACTGTAGCTTCTTTCAACCACATTGATTTCAAGAAAGAAATTTCAATATTATCTAGATAACCGTAAGCCTTCAGATTTTTGAGAATACGTTCTTGTAATGCTTCACCCTCTGCAATTCAGTATAAAGATAGTTTGTTTTTTTAGGTTCCACATACAATGTTATGCTTGAAAGTTAGATTGGACTACGAGTTGTCAAAAAGTTTTGGACGTAAGATATCCCTAGCGGCTGCCCAGCCACCAAACTACATCCGCAAGCGCAGAACAAAAGAAGCAGTAGCACATCGGTACGGAAGCTCTCCCATCCGGCGTCGCCGTAATTAACTCGCGCGAAGGCCGCGCGGGGCGCTGGCGTCGGCGGGGTGAGTGGCGAGTCCCGTCGCGCCAGCTGCGGTCACAGCGACGCGCTTAGCATAACGCGGGAATGATGGGCGAGCGGGGCACGGGCGGGGTGAGGGCGGGGCGGGAGGACGCGCCTGCACAATTACCATCGTTCGCTCGTTAACAGCTGCTGCAAAAAGCCCACGGCGCGCAACTCGCGTCCCGCCCCCACCGCCGCCGCGAATTGAGGCGACGATTACCGATTCCCCTCCCCGCCCCTTCCCCGCCCCGCCTCGCACACGCCTGTTGGATGGGAACCCTACTCAACTCCCTCTGCGTTCTCCCTCACCCCCTTGACGTTGCCTAGGGCCGGGTTTAGGTACTGTGGGACCAAGCACAAAACCGAGTTGGTCTCCCTTTCCGGAAACAGTTCCTCCGATTTACTAAATAATACTTACGCACAAAAAAGAGGAAATTGGCTGTCACGTTAGTATTCAATCATATTCGTTGAGTATGACCGCAGCTTTTTGACAGACACTCGGTCTTAAAAATATTGGTTAATGAAATATTTAAAAAAAATAGATTTATAACTAAGTGATTCTGTGCATTTATTTTTAAAAAAATTAAGAACTAGTGTCTGTTGCCAAACTCATCGAATATGATTAAAATAACGCTTGTTATAATAGAATAACTTTTTGTACAAGTACAAATTAAAAATAGAAATTTGCATTACTATTTTACAAACTTTTTATTCAAATATACTGTTTCACTAACAATTATTTCACAAATCATAAAATATGTACAAGCAAGTGCTTAAATTTGCTTGTTAGTGAATCTCCGGCATTTCCACTAACTGAAATGCTACTTCTCGCGAGTTCTCACCGCCACTTCTGACTTCTAATACTCTCTTCTAGATTTCCCTTCTACTACACTTCCACCCCTACAGCAGCCTCTATAGTGGAATTGCTATCATTGTCACTAGCGTTCCAAATAAATAATTACTATAACCTTATCTTCCATCACCATAACTACTACTACTATTATCACCAATACCACTATCATATCATTCACTGTCATGCCCACTCTCTCTCTCTGCCTGTACCACTCTCACTGCCTTTACCACAGCCAAAGGAATCACCATTAGCATTGCTATCACCATTACCATGAACACAAACTATTATAGCCATATTCGGCTGCAGTCGCTTTCGCTGCCACCTCTTTCGCACACTGCGACCGTTCAAATGGAGCACAAGCGAGTTGGGGAATCGGACCTCTGAAGTGTTCCTTCAAGGTTAATGGTTTGAGAGCACTCACGTTCATTTTCAAGAGGAAGGGTGACTGTTTTACAAGTACCTGGCATGTATTTGTAGCGCGGTGAGGTTTTTCTGCTTTTCCTTTAGAATAAAAGCCGGTTTTACGTTGTAGTTGATGGAGAAGGATCATAGGAAAACAGCAAGATGTGGTAAGCTTTTATATTACTTTACAACACTTGTATTACGATTATTCTATAAGTATTAATAATAATAATAATAATAATAATAATAATAATAATAATAATACTAATATTTCCCAATTGACATGTTTGCATTTCCAATATCTCGGCCTTCTTAAACTAATACTTATCGTCCATCAATTAAATAATGAATCCATCAATTAAATAATAGCAATAGATATAAAAAGGTAAGTATTAGGATATACACATAAATAATATTACACTATTGTTACGATAGTAAAATTTATTGACTAACAATTTTGTAGCGATATTTTTCTAACTTCTGTATTGTCTGTATGGGTAAATACAGAGTGTACATTTTAAAAAATCAATAGAAAGATTTTTTCATTACAATCACGTACAATTGTTTCGTATCATACAAATGTATATAATAATAATAACAATTCGAACATAAACAATATTAAATAAACATGATTAATATGTCACTTCAGTATAAACTTTTGCTATTGCACAAACATTTCAGAAGAAGTAAATGAATTTGAATGATTCTAACGAATTATTGAATATTTACTTAATATTCTTTTAGAGGTGCAGTAATTTTTTTTCAGACTTTTTTACTCACTGATGACGGTTTTGACACAAGACTTATTTTGACAAATACATGGCTTGCCTACGTATGCTAAACACGTATTTGCATTAATGGCTTTAAAGTTACATAGAGAATGTTGACACTTTGAAGATTATAAACTCTCTGAATTTGCAAATGTGATGAAGTTAAGACCTTCTCAAGGAGAAAAGTCTCTCAATGGAGGACCTCTGACGAATGTATTAGTGGAATAGTCGTTGTAATTATTCCTTGAAAGATGTGTGGGATGAGGTGTAATTATCGAAGATTGCAAAAGGAGAAATGGCACTGGCTCAATGACGAGTGAATGTCAAATTCAAAATGGTGTTCACGATTGCCTGTCTACAAAGATGAATTTTATGAGAAGGTTAATGAATGCCGGACCAATTCAGACGCCTTATATAGTATGGAGACCACTCTCTGTCTATAAAAGAGGAATATGCATGGTTTATGTGTGATAATATGATTCACAAATTCAAACATAACTAATGATATGCATTCTCAGACGCATACAGCTTAGTTTTCTTTTTACTTGGCATTTGTCATAATCATACCACGTAAATCGTTCCACGATTTCTGTCGTTTTTCTTTGCCTTCTTATTCAGTGTATCGTTTTCAGCTAAACTTTTCTTTCTTTCTATCCTTAATATTCTAAACTGTTTTCCGATTCATTATTCATTCCTTTATGATTTTTTCAACCAATTCTACATATGTTGTTCTGTCGCTAGCTTCCTTAGAAATATGCCTTATGCTCTTCATGCTCATAAAAAAATTAATTGTATTATAAGACTTAAAGGATATGGTATTGAGTATAATTTTGTAAGTAATTACCTAGAAGTAAACGAAAAATTGTATTGACATATTCTAATATTATATGTGAACATTAAGCTATTTTCAAAATCAAACTAGTTGTGCTACAGAATGGCACAGTTTTCACTGTTAATTTCATAATCTCTTCAGTCTGGGTTAACTTTTAAGTTTTGCCCATCCCTCTTTCCAGATGCTATCTATCGGTGCCTAAAATACAGAGTTCATATTTTCTCAATTGCTGGTTGCGTGGTAGTACAATTGAAATATAACTTTAAGAATATAATAGAAGACTAAAATCTGCTCCTATCTGCGGTTTTCCATGGCAAAATTTGGAGTCGTTTATTAAAAAATGGTTGTTTGACCATTTCTAAACAAATTGTATTTGATGAAAAAACCTCTGTCTTCAATAATGTAGTTGTAAGAGAGAGAGAAAAGAAATTTTAACTTTTGTAAGTTTACCTCGTACATTATTCAATTTGTACATTTGTATACGAGAGTAATTATGACTACGAGAGTGATTATGCCACAGAATGGCACCAACTTTCTCGTTCTTATTAGGTTCTTAATCTCTTTCGTGTGCACTCACTTTTCGAGTTTTCCACAACCCTCTTCCAAGCTCATATCTATCGGCGTCTAAAAGACGTGTCTTTCATATTATCTCAGTTTGTTAGACCTTCAATCCCAAATCACTAGTACAACAACTTTTGTGCTTCAACAGAACGTAACAGAACTACACTTTCGGGCATTATTTCTAAATTTTACAATTTTCAATTATTCACAGAGTTGAAAAGACCTGTGCCATTTTTAATCCGAAGAAAAACCTTAAAGAAAAAAATTGGAGTTGCTTTTTGAGAAAAAATATTATAAATATAAAAAACGCCCTTTTTTAAAATCGCACATGATCTTATTAGAAGAAGTATTTTTTTAGAATTGATTACAACACGAAAACTGGGTGACTAACCAAATTGTTCGGTTTGCTTCATATGTCATATTTCTTATATCTGCTGTCCTGGCACTTAAATGTCCGTAGAATAGTTTGTGTTTTGTATTTGTTCACAAAATATTCAAAATTGGTTGTGATGTGATTATTAATTGACTACAATTGAGCTAATCGAAGACCCATCTCTTTAAATATTCTGCTAAGTTTTTCAGGATATTTTCTGGTTTTATTTGGGTTTACTGGGTAATATCTGGAATAGTGAAAAAAAATATTAGACAGTCATAGTTCATGAATGTTGATTTTTATGAAGTACGCGCATCGACCACTTAAAACAGAGAAAATACCTTCAGTGATCACAAACTGTTAAGTATGAATGGTTTCAAATGATGAATAAAAAATATAATTTCATCATTCATTGTGAGCCTCTAGCGTTGTTCAGATACATTTATCAACAACTTGTCTCTTGATGGTTTCTCTTTAGAAAATTTAAATCTGATGTAGGTATGAGACGTATAGCAATATTTTATTTTGTAACCAAAAGAACCACACGAACTCATTTTCATTTTAAAACGATTTCAACTAATGCACTTAAAATACAGTAACTACGTATTTGCGTAAGTAGTGAACTACGAGAACAAATATGACACATTATATTATTCTTTCAGTATTTCACACCTGAACAAATTTATTCTGAATTTCTTCTAAAATTAATCTCTAAAACTTGATCTTCAATAACTGCCAATATTTCATCTCGTCAAAATAAATACAGTATGTATTCAACATTCTTGCCATGGTTACGTTTTTCTTCTAAGACCACCAGCTAAAACTTAACGGCGGAAAGACCAATCCACATTTTCGTCTATTATTACGAACATTTGACCAAGTTTTATAAGATAAAATATATAGAGAACACTTCAAATAACGCGTTGGTTTACTTTTTGTTTCTTTACAATCGATATTTTTATGTTCTCGGATTAAAAAATACCTACGTTTTTTAGTATTTTGTTTGATTTTTTGGTCCCCAAATATCTTGGTCGAAATCAGACTTTCTTAATATTGTAGAGAATTGAATTAATTTCGAATATGGAGATTTCCGGGAAAATACAGCGATTTTTACGAAAATTTGGTTCGAACGTTTTAAAAAATACGACTTTTTTAGGTTTCCCAATGTACAAATTCGTGAAAAAACATCATTTGAGATACTTTGAAGCTTCTATGTTAACAAACGTATTGAAATAAACGTACGAGTATAACGTACAAATAAATTTTTGAAATTTTTAATGAGTCAAAATAATTCATCAAATTTGGCGCTGTTTTTGAGATAATTTTGTTTTTAAGATTGTCCATATGTCACTAAAAAATTGTGCAAAAACTACTCATATTTTCAAAACAAAAGTCTGATGTTAAAGAACTAATTGTGAAGAATACTTTTCGCTGAAGAACAAAATTCTATCTTCGTGGTAGTGGTAGGAGTCAGTTTAAAAAGTATTAAGCTTTTGCGTTTTTTGAAAATTCAGGGTTAACTGCTGAAATAAAATCTGTGCGATTTTTGTAATGGTATTTCAGACTATTCTTACAAAATATTAAAGAAAACAATTTGAGACATTTTTTAGAGTAGTTTGAAAATATCCCAGGGGCTTCATGTGAAGTATCACTAAATTTAAAAAATACATTTCAAACTCGCAGGGATTCAAGTTGGACTAAATAGATGAGAGAATATTCAGTTTTGAAACAAATCCTACGAATAATTTAGGTGCTAGTATTGTTCACACACGGTCAGACCGACGGCGGCGCGGAAGTTTAAAAAACGCTTTTTGAAGGAACTTTTTATTAAGGAACCACAGAATGTAAATTCTGACTAGGCTAGACATTAGATAAATTAATTTGCTACAAATACGAGGAAGAAAACGAGTTTTCTGCCAAAATACGTCACTTCTCGCCATTACATCACATAACTTTCGCCGCACTAGTATATACCTACGTATATGAGAAAGTAAAAAGTGAGCATTGTTTCATGAAGCACTCTTGTATCTCAATATCTCAGGTAGTACACGAGCGACTATTCATAGAACCATTACCATGAAAATTATGAAAACATTGGAAACTTTCTTGCAGATCCATTCCACCTTTGTAATTCTCTCAATGTTATACTCAAATCAGTGGATTCCAATCGAGTCGATCAAATACTAACAGAAATATGCACAAAATATAACACCATACAATATTTGACATTATTCCAGTATTCGACTGAGCATTGCTATATTGCAACTTGGATATTTGTTTAATAATCGTTCGTTAATTTTTGTACCCAAGAGAAAAAGGGTGATTCAGATGCAGATCGCATATTCTTGTGACACTGTTGCCCGCTAAGGCGGTGATCGAAAAGATTTTCGCTTCCACGAATTTCGAAACACGACGCCGTTCCACCGATTACACACAAATCTCATTTCCCAGAATCTTTGCATTAAATTTAATATCCTTTATTTTCGTAACAAAATACGTTTCGCATAATTTCGTTATTCTCGCAAGCTAAATATTTCATCAAAATCGGAGCTGGAAATGTAAATGCGGAAGGGAGGCGGCATGATAATGAAGACATCAAGAGGAAAAGATCAGCCCTTTGATTCTGCGCCGGCTGTTCTTACGACCCTTTGAACTCTACTCTCATTTCCACGCAGTGCGTAAAACGGAGCGGGCGAGGAGGGGTGGGGTGGGGCAGCGGGGTCATTCTTACCACGCACCGGTCGGTGCCCCCGCCCACACAACACCAGCGCTCCTTTGCCGTTCCTCGCCCCCCCCCCTTCCCCCGCCCCGCCTCATTCTACCCCTCGCCTTCGCTCGCCCTCCACCCTTTTTTCGTAGGCAAGATCTTTGCAGCCTTTCCCGAAGTCATCGGCGACGTCATCTTCGTCGCCGCTGCCATCGTCTTGTCTCAGGCTAACGACGCACGCGCGTCACAAAACGTACATCGTTGACGTCCGTTAATTTGACGACCGACCTCATGAGCACGGACAGCGCTGCGCAACGGACGTCAAATGCAAGGTAACGGATGTCCTGTGGTCTTGTCTTATCAATCACGGATGCTGCAGAGTTAGCAGTTGTGTGTTACATTACAATAATATTAATAAACGAAAATAGGAGGAGATGGTGTATTCATCTCATTAATAGCTAGCCTTTTTTGTAGGGAAAATTTTACACCCTCTTTCAGATGCAACGGTGGTGAGATGTTTTTTTATTATTTTCGAATGCCCGAGTCGTCGTTCACAGATGTTTTCTCAAATTACATGATCATAGTAAACGGCAAGAAACGAATGTGAAATTTGCCATACCACCAGAAGAAACGCTTGCATATGCACTTTATTAATAAATGTTTCAATATTTTTTTTCTTTTGAATCTATTCATTTTATGAATAGAAAAACGTGTGTCACTCGTTCATCGCAGCCTAAGGAGCAACCACGTCGATCAGGAACAAGGTAGACATTCTAGTAGCAAATGTCCGTTAGCTGCTACGCGTTGGCGACGGACATCGCGGCAGAGCAGAAGTGTGCCACGATACTGCTGGGCTACGACAGACTGCTAACGTCTGTTATTTGTCGCCCGTGTAGTGCTAGGCTGTTTAAGTTGTCATTGCCTCAATCGCCTTCGTCACCACGGTCATCTTCGCCCCGACCGTCATCTTCGCCCTGACTTCGGCGACACTGTCTTCGTTATTAATGAAACCGCTTAGGGCGTCACCGTCACTGTTGTGGTGACCGCCGTCATCAAGCCATCGTTGCCACTGCTTTTATCGTTATCATCGTCACAATCGCTGTCTTTATCATCTTTACTATCACAGTAACCCATATGAGCTTGCAAGTTGGTCTCTGGAAGAAATGTTTCAGTTACAATTCATTCCTCCCGTATTTCGTTGTGATATGCATCTTCGTCACTATATCACTAAATTTCATTCCAATTTACATGGCTAATTTATAATTTAATTCTTTGCGCAGATATGTATAGTTTATTCACTAGAACAATTCCCTCGAGTGTCATTACAAATTTTCTAGGCGTTATAAAAGTGTTTCCTGCCATTCTCAATGACCCACACTCCTCCTCTTTGGTTATCCTCTTCACCGTTTCGTCATGTTACGTTTGGTTCTTCTATCAAGTTGGAGAAGATGTTTCAAGAAATGCAACAATTTTTACAATAAAGAGACAGAGACTCATTTACCGAATCATGTTTCACTATTCTAAACATACTCTGTCCGAAACACCATTATCGCCCCTGATGCATTCATTTGTTACCTGTAGTTAGTCTACATAAACCATTAGTTACGTTTCTCTTACATCACAATTTGTTTTTCTGGAAGTCATCACTCACAATCACTAATCATTCTTAGCTCATTTACCTTCATTTCTCCCAGAAAACTCACAACCTTTAGCTCACTACTCGTGTTCATCTTGGTGCTTACTATCCTCACTCTCTCACCACCTTTGGCACACTCAACACTTCTCATCACCCACAATTCCCCAAAGATTTTCTTTCGTTACATTTTTCATCTTTGCATGAACCAGCTTCGTACTCTTGAGTTTTCCTTCATTTTGTCAGCAGTATCTTTCAGTCCCTTCCCTCCTCGTTTTTCACACAATCGCTACCTCCACCCCACCCCCCAGTCTCTCAACATCTTCCCTCTTTTGCACACTCCTTTTGCCTCCTGCCCTCTTAAGATGCTTTTGAGCCTCACGCACACGGCGCGCGTAATAACCGTGTCGCCTGGAGGACGTCATTGTCCAGCTGTTTATTGCCGCTCCCTTTCGCGCGGCGCTGCAGGAGGGACAATGCACGTGCGCGTCGCGTCGCGTCGCGTCTTGGCGCCGGCGCATTAATAGTTTCACACCTTACCCCACCACCGCCCCGCACCCTCACCCCAGCCGCCCTTTCGTTGCGCGCGCGTTGTTTCATTTCGTTGCTGGCCTTCCTTTGACACCGGCAGCAGCGCCGGCGGCGTCGACGCGTTTTCTTTGAACCTCTCGCGCCCCTTCCCACGCCCCCTCTCTCCTATCCTCCCCTCCACTCCCCTCTATCGCCTCCCCCACGACCCACCGCCCCGCCTCGCAGCGTCTTCCATTAACTTTATCTTAACTCGCTCTCTGTCGGTAAAAGCAGAAGCTTCGCCGTGCAAGGCGGACGGGATGGGACGTCGGTGGAGACGGGGGCGAGGAAGGCGGTGGCGGGAGCGTTTGCGAAACTTTTATTTGGCGGTGAGAATATCAGGCACATATTCCCGGAGTCGTGCAGGCTAATTAGGTGGAATATCAGGCGCCGTCGTTACCGCTCGCGCCTCTTCCTCATATTCCCGCGCGATGGCGCTGGGATCGCGCGGAGCGGGGCGCGTCTTTCGTGTGGGGAGAGGGGAGGAGATGGGATGGGATGAAAGGGGTGTGGCGGCGACTGAAGCGCGCTCTAAGTAGGTCTTGGTGAACGTCGGGAGAAGGCGGTGTGTGCTAAAGGGAGCCCTCAGAGACTGAGATCGCTCCTGTGATCGGTGCATTGACGTTGAGACTAGAGGCCCTTGCGGTCGCACGTTGTAGTTATGCAAGATTCTAGAATATTGCGGGTAATGCGTGAGAAACAATTAAGTGAATTCCTTCTCACAAAGGCTGCTGCCGTTTAAGAAACATGGGCTAAATTTTCCTATTAATGCAAAGAATAAAAAGTTGAAGTATAAACAAATTGTATATATCAACAGTGTTTAGTTATATATTCAAAACCTTTTAACGAGTTTTAATTTGGCAACCTACTCATTACTGTCACAAAATTTATGCTTTGCATGCTTTGTCCAAATGAAAGTGCTATGAAGGCGGAACTCTCATCAAACACTGTCCATCTCCAGAGAAATGTAAGTTCGTCCTGAAGTTTCGCAGACACGAGAGAAAGGATGAAGTGTGTGAAGGATATATGACAGTGTTTCATGCTGGTCTTTAATAGTTTCTTCTGACATTGCCAGTGATGTTAATGACTCATGTACTCGAGATGAATTTCTCTTCCCGTACTAAAGGTGGGCATCAAGATGTAAAACTGTTCAGATGTAAAATATCGAGATAAAAAAGTTATGAAATACTTACTTACCATTTCGCGAGGTCACTTTCCGTATGCATAATTCACAACATGACGTAATAGACAGTCCAGCATCGGAAAATTATTTCCTTTCTCACTCTCCTCTTTTCACTTGCAACCGATGTTCCGTGCCTACTCTACACTCTTGTCCTTCCATCTTTTCCTTTGTGCTTTTCTCCTCCCACCTTTCCCACGAACTACCTGCAATCACCTGGCACATCTCCGCCAAGACGCTTCGCGTCTGCTGTACCCGCACCCGCCCCGCCCCTCCCCTGCCACCTCCGCTGCATCCCGTGCGCCGCCGGAGAACGCTGGTGGCGCGAAGTGGGAGGGGCTCAGATTTAGATAAGAGCGGATCAGCGCAGCCCAGGCCTCCGCCGCCGCCGCCGCCGCCGCCGAGAAGAGCGGAACTTTTCCCGATCGACGACCGAAGCAAAAGCGCCTGCAGCGGGGCGGAATGGGAGACGAGGCGGCGAACCCGGCGCCACGGAATGGGCAGGGGTGGTACGGGTGATAGGACTGCGAGACTGTGCGGCGAAATGGGTACCTAAGTGGCATGAGAAATTGGGTGATGTGAGCAACGGGGAAGCATGGGGTTGGGGTGGAGTCGCATGTTAAACGAGGTAGAGTGGCCGGTCGCAAAATATGGGCGATGGGGCCCGGATGACCAATAGGGTGTCATAGGCAGTGAAAGAAGTGGATATTAGTGCGGATAGAGAGGTTCGGAGGCGGCGTTAGTTGTGGAGCGTCGTGTTGCAAAAGTAGGGTGCGCCAGGTAGTATGTGGTACGGACGGATGGCTTTCAGGACGTCGGTGTGGAACGTTTAGGGAACATGAACAGAGCGGTCCAACTATAAGGAGTAATGCAGGCATCAATGTGGCGAGGGAATTGTCGGGGGGGGGGGCGGGGGCGGTTGGCGGTTGTGATCATCTTAGACATGTCCTAGAAGTTTGCGATTCTGCCACATTTCAAGTACAACGCAGCCGCATCGTGGTAAGCGGACGTCCGTTACCGCGCCATCACCGAAGATAAGCAGACGATAGCCGAGGACGCGACAAAGTTGAAGGGCGAGTTTTGGCAGACCTCGAAGAGGGCACAAAAGGCGGAAGGTCTTTCCCGGAGGGCCGATACGTCAGGCGCGGTGGCTCGCATCGAGGCGCCGGAGACGCCAGGCAGTTTGGGCGCGCGTGGCTCCATATATGCGGGCGACTAGCAGACACTCGCCAAGGGCTGGCGTTCCAGGTTGCTTCACCCGCCCTGTCGAGCCGTAACACTTGAAATTCTTCCTTGGATTCATGTCACATCAAGAAATTAAAGCAGGGCGATTTATATGTTCGTTATGTATACAATATATATTTCATTTCATTTCCTTTCCATGTTAATTAAATGTTAAATTTTATTATTGTTTAAATCATATAAAAGTACACTCGTAGCATATTCAAGAACTCATCTAAAGATTTGAATAATCCCGTCGCGAGTCCCGTCGCGAGTCCCGTCGCGAGTCCCGTCGCGAGTCCCGTCGCGAGTCCCGTCGCGAGTCCCGTCGCGAGTCCCGTCGCGAGTCCCGTCGCGAGTCCCGTCGCGAGTCCCGTCGCGAGTCCCGTCGCGAGTCCCGTCGCGAGTCCCGTCGCGAGTCCCGTCGCGAGTCCCGTCGCGAGTCCCGTCGCGAGTCCCGTCGCGAGTCCCGTCGCGAGTCCCGTCGCGAGTCCCGTCGCGAGTCCCGTCGCGAGTCCCGTCGCGAGTCCCGTCGCGAGTCCCGTCGCGAGTCCCGTCGCGAGTCCCGTCGCGAGTCCCGTCGCGAGTCCCGTCGCGAGTCCCGTCGCGAGTCCCGTCGCGAGTCCCGTCGCGAGTCCCGTCGCGAGTCCCGTCGCGAGTCCCGTCGCGAGTCCCGTCGCGAGTCCCGTCGCGAGTCCCGTCGCGAGTCCCGTCGCGAGTCCCGTCGCGAGTCCCGTCGCGAGTCCCGTCGCGAGTCCCGTCGCGAGTCCCGTCGCGAGTCCCGTCGCGAGTCCCGTCGCGAGTCCCGTCGCGAGTCCCGTCGCGAGTCCCGTCGCGAGTCCCGTCGCGAGTCCCGTCGCGAGTCCCGTCGCGAGTCCCGTCGCGAGTCCCGTCGCGAGTCCCGTCGCGAGTCCCGTCGCGAGTCCCGTCGCGAGTCCCGTCGCGAGTCCCGTCGCGAGTCCCGTCGCGAGTCCCGTCGCGAGTCCCGTCGCGAGTCCCGTCGCGAGTCCCGTCGCGAGTCCCGTCGCGAGTCCCGTCGCGAGTCCCGTCGCGAGTCCCGTCGCGAGTCCCGTCGCGAGTCCCGTCGCGAGTCCCGTCGCGAGTCCCGTCGCGAGTCCCGTCGCGAGTCCCGTCGCGAGTCCCGTCGCGAGTCCCGTCGCGAGTCCCGTCGCGAGTCCCGTCGCGAGTCCCGTCGCGAGTCCCGTCGCGAGTCCCGTCGCGAGTCCCGTCGCGAGTCCCGTCGCGAGTCCCGTCGCGAGTCCCGTCGCGAGTCCCGTCGCGAGTCCCGTCGCGAGTCCCGTCGCGAGTCCCGTCGCGAGTCCCGTCGCGAGTCCCGTCGCGAGTCCCGTCGCGAGTCCCGTCGCGAGTCCCGTCGCGAGTCCCGTCGCGAGTCCCGTCGCGAGTCCCGTCGCGAGTCCCGTCGCGAGTCCCGTCGCGAGTCCCGTCGCGAGTCCCGTCGCGAGTCCCGTCGCGAGTCCCGTCGCGAGTCCCGTCGCGAGTCCCGTCGCGAGTCCCGTCGCGAGTCCCGTCGCGAGTCCCGTCGCGAGTCCCGTCGCGAGTCCCGTCGCGAGTCCCGTCGCGAGTCCCGTCGCGAGTCCCGTCGCGAGTCCCGTCGCGAGTCCCGTCGCGAGTCCCGTCGCGAGTCCCGTCGCGAGTCCCGTCGCGAGTCCCGTCGCGAGTCCCGTCGCGAGTCCCGTCGCGAGTCCCGTCGCGAGTCCCGTCGCGAGTCCCGTCGCGAGTCCCGTCGCGAGTCCCGTCGCGAGTCCCGTCGCGAGTCCCGTCGCGAGTCCCGTCGCGAGTCCCGTCGCGAGTCCCGTCGCGAGTCCCGTCGCCTCAGCGATTTTCCTGGCTGTGCATGAGCCTCGTAAGGGGGATAACTGGAGAAGAAAACTGCACAAGCTGACATGAAGGTCGGAGCTTAATCTGACGTTCAAGGGGAGATCTCTTCCCAGAACATGCACACGCGCAATCGCCGCACTATTGACGAAAGTTGTTGACACACCCGCAAACAGTAAATACGTTCTCTTTCTTGCTATTCACTGCCTTCGAAATACCTTCCCATGTATGCAGTCTCCCTCTCACCTTTTTCCTTGCTACTCTTGATTTATCAATGTGTAGTTGTTCCTGATCTCTTCCTCCTCTGTTCTTCCGTCGGCAACTGCTTTCTGTCTCCCACCCCCGACCTCAATTATTCTCGCGCTGAAGTTTTCCGCTTCTTCAATCCGCCCGGAGGAGCCCTGGGCGACGAGGGTCGGGAGCTGCCGTGAGGCTGCGGTTTCTCTCAGCTCACTTCTTTGTCATCTTAATAATCTTTTTTATAATAATACTAATAATAATTATTATTACTATGCTTTATTCATCTTTGACACTGGCTTTACTGTACAAATTCTCTGATACATAACGCAGAAGAATACAAACATTTGTTTCTGCTTGTACACGAATGTACAAGTGTGTTTTATAACTTAAAATATAATCATATTCTGCAAGACAATAGATAGGATAATATTTACAGTACGGGATATATACAATTACAACCATACAGCCCTCTTTCAAACTCCAGAATTAAATTGTTATTCTTCTTCTTCTTATCATTATAGATCAAACAGTCTTCTCTAAGCATTCAACCCGACTGATGTATTACTTTTCTGTCGTACAATCAAACGTAACAGTTTTTAAATACGTATCTCACTTTGATCATCCTTTTTGATATCTCCAAAACCAGATAATCTGTCAAATTTTGACTGTTTTGAGTGAATTTGGAGGGTTCTCCGGAATAGTCATTAATTTTTCTGAAGAAACGTTCCTTAAGAAAATTTCTTCCATTTCGTACTCGACAGATTATAATTCTACAAAGACATGTATAATTGTTTTAAAAAAAATTAATGTCTACTTTGATGCGTCAAGACTTCTTCTCCAGAATTTAACGGATTTTAACGACGTTGGACAAAACATGGATCTTTTAAAATTAAACTGAATAAAAAAATTAATCTAACTCCTTCACATAACATTATATTGCCTTAAATACTACGATATTGAAAGAAATTTCAGTTCAAGTTTTGTGTTCATTCATGATTTTAATGTAATTCAATGTAATATGCGATTGAGATGTGATGGATAACCCGTAAAAATCTCTGAGCCTCAACATCTGAGAATAGAGCGCCTGGCAGTAATACGTCTTGGTAACTCCCAGTCGCGCCTTAGGTCATAGTCTCTAACCTCGATTCTGACATTGATCCTGACTTTGATCTCGCCTCTATATTCTGCTCCCACTGTTGTCCCTTCCGTTGCCTCGATTCTACAACTCACTGCTCATACGCCTTCCCACTTCTTCGTGTTTGTTTCTTCCGGTCCTCCAATGTCACTTGTTCCCGCTTGTCTCCACCTCATATCTACTCTCAGTAGCTTGTTATAAATTGCGATTTTCGCAACTCTGCCCCTGACAGATATCAGTTGTTGACAGTTTCAACCAATCGAAGGCTGAAACGTCACCATAGTGACGTCACTGTGCTGAAACAGTCAACAGCTGATATATGCTAGGGGCAAAATTGCATAAGTCGCAGTGTACTCCTAGGGTCGTGGCGTTGATATTGATGACACAAAGGCGACAGATTAATTTTCAAAATATGAAAACTCTGAGGCAATGCTCCAAAAGTATTTCTCAACATAAAGCAAGGTTCTACGTGTTTACTTTAATAGATAATTATCGATCATAACCATCAAGAAGTTCAAATAACTACGTAAGAAAAATATTTGTTGCTGAATATGACCAACATTGAAGATACATCTATGTGACTGAATATGAAGCATAGATGAAATAATATGATAGGATTTAGAAAGCGAGCATTGAGGAAATGCATGAAAAGATTTGTCAAATGCTGCTCATTTCGAAACCATAGTTTACTATAGTGACTTAACACACGGGCAGACATACTCACGGGCAGACATACTCACGGGCAGACATACTCACGGGCAGACATACTCACGGGCAGACATATACGCGGCCAGACATACACGCGGCCAGACATACACGCGGCCAGACATACACGCGGCCAGACATACACGCGGCCAGACATACACGCGGCCAGACATACACGCGGCCAGACATACACGCGGCCAGACATACACGCGGCCAGACATACACGCGGCCAGACATACACGCGGCCAGACATACACGCGGCCAGACATACACGCGGCCAGACATACACGCGGCCAGACATACACGCGGCCAGACATACACGCGGCCAGACATACACGCGGCCAGACATACACGCGGCCAGACATACACGCGGCCAGACGTTTTTAATAAACTAATTTTCCGTTATCAAGGTCCCACTAAATGATTGACTATTCAACGTATTAGATAGAGTAATTTACTACATATTGGAAAAAGTTTTATCAACTTTTTCGATTATAAGCCAATACAGGTTTTCCTGTCAAAACATTGCTACTTTTTGCCACAGTATTACAATACTTCCTATATACTACTCGTACATAAGTAGTGTGCTAGAAAGTGAAATCTAATTTTTACATTCGGATGCGAGTTTAATTAATTTTAATTGATAAAATATGTTCTATATTATTAATTAATATTTATTAATATGTTTTATATAGTAATTAGTGTAGTAAAATGAACACTGTACGTAATTAAGAGTGTTTCGGAATAATTTAATTATTTCGAAATACGCATGGAATGTGCATTGGAATCACAAAGTACGCATTTCATGCACATTAAATAAACATTGTTTGAACATCTATTGAAATTACTGTTATATGATTTATATTTATTTCCCACCATGCAACTATTTTTACTTTCTCGCACTTACTTAGGTAAGAAGAGACAGTATTGTAATCGAATGGCTCGAAATTTTGGATTTAATTTTGATGTTGAATAGTGCAAAGGAGAAAGGTACATGTCTCGTTTAAGAGAAAGTTACATCTCCGACTTTTCGAAGATTGGAAACAACAAATTTTAATCTTCGAAATTGGAGATAGTTTTTTGTCTCAGATAAAGTCGGTTGTACAAACTTTGCTCTTCATATAAAATTCCTGTACAATTTTTTGAAAAAACAAGTAGTTTTTGCGTTACTTCTGGATGAAATTAATTACATTTATACAGGTTTCACACCAACTACGGGCCATGAGAAAAATTGAATGAATGATACGAAAAGTAATTAATGTAATTTTAATCATAAATTTCTATTGAAAATGCCAATATTAATTCTATTTTTGCTTTCTCGCACTTTTACTTTACTTAACTCTACAATTTGTATTCTCAATGTATTAATGTATATTTCAACGTATTTTTATACATTTCAATGTATTTTTATACATTTCAATGTATTTGTAGATATTTCAATGTATTTGTAGATATTTCAATGGGTTTGTAGATATTTCAATGGGTTTGTAGATATTTCAATGGGTTTGTAGATATTTCAATGGGTTTGTATATATTTCAATGGGTTTGTATATATTTCAATGGGTTTGTATATATTTCAATGGGTTTGTATATATTTCAATGGGTTTGTATATATTTCAATGTATTTTAATTTATTTGTATTTCTCGATGTATTTGTATATTTCATTTAACTTCGTTCGTTTCTTACATTCGACTTACTTTAAATTAGTCCCATGTTCATCCACGCCAATTGAATGACTGCAAATTTTACAAATTTACAAATTTACAATTTTTTACAGACGTTCGCATGCATTTTAGAGGACCGGGACGAAAACGCTCAAGTGGGCAACACGGTTCGCGTAGCGCGCTTCATTCAAAGCAAGCGACAAGTTTCTTAACAAGAGTTCTTATCCTTCCCTCCGTGTATTGGGGGCAATGGAAAGACCCTCACCCCTAGAAAATCTTACTAGAGTTTTAGCACAGTTGAAATTTTATGGATATGGATATAATAGAAATAAAAATGTTGCTGGATAGAAATTAGAATGTAGAAAATATTTTTATTTTTGCTACTTTCGAAAAATCAGGATTTTCCACGGAAATGAAACCTGCACAATGTCCTTCTTACTACCCAACAAAAACATGTAATCAAAAGCGTTGGAGCTATTATTTGGTTTTAAAAATGTCCTTCATGTAAAGGAAAAGGAATAGCTAAAATTTCAAATGATTAAACATTCATTCAGTTTTATAATTTATTTAAAAAATTGAATTACATAACTAGTATAAAAAGTATTAAATAACTATTACTAAAGGCGAGAATGTATGTGGTGTTTTAGCCTCACCAGTTTCAATTTCATATTTACTACTCCATTTACAATCCCTCAAATCTCGTCATCGGAGGCATATTTCCTGGATACATTCCGACAACCAATCATGGCATCAAATTTCCGTGAATTCATGACAAAAACACATTTCTCACAATTACCGCCGACGTCGCGTACAAAACCTTTCGTGCCGCAAACGAGACTATTTCATCCGTATCGGAACACGTCAAGATGGCGCGGCGCGACGCGCGCGTCGGTGGCGCGGCGGCGTCAATCTGAACTTAATCACGCGCCGGCGCGGCGGAGGGGCGTCGCCTGGCGGACGGCCGCCCATTTGTCCGCTGATCCCTGAGCGTGTTGCGCCGACAAAGGCCGCGTTTATCGCCCGACGACCGAGATTTACGTAGTTCGACGGCCTCTCAATCCTGGCGGTTAGGCTCAAACGTCATACGTATAGGATGTGCCAGAACTCAAGGGCATTTTCCTAGGAGGACGTTGATAGTCTTTAGATGATCATACGACCACCACCTCTTCCACTCCATGGAATTACCGTTGTTGTGTTGATTGGGTGATGATGGGGACAGCATTTAAATGAGGATGGAGAAATGAAGGAATGAGAGTTTAAGGAAATTAGAAAAAACAGAATTCCTGCTCCAACCCTTGACTACCATCTCCTTGCACCCCATTACTAATGGGCAAGTTGTAGCACGTGTAAAAACAAAACATCTAATCAACCAATTTGAAGATTTCGCAAATATTGCAAGTACCCGAATTAGGCTTAGACCAAGAATCCTGTTAGACTTCTACGCTGTACAAAGAAGAACAATAATGTCTGGAATGTCGGATTACGAGTAGAATAGGACCTGCTCTCGTGATAATTTCTAGACAAAGCTAGAATATAAAAAAATAAATCCGTTTAAAGATATAACTTATGCATTAGCGCGTAATTACTTTTGAAGACTTCACGATACTTCAACATCTGCAACAGAATATCATTCGTTTTACCGGAACACCCTCTAGCAACAAGGCTGCTGCCGGCGCCAACAAAACAAAATACGTGTCACGAGACATAAGACCTCGATTTTCTCACTTATCCCTTCTCGCATTTTTTGTAGAGCTGTTTCCTAGATGGCGCGGTATACGCTTGCTGCTCGCCTCCAGTTCCCCTCCCACACACACACTTCTAACCTTTGAAATACAGCACCGGCAATGCGTTACCTCCAGTCGGAATTTTCGAGCAATTTGCATACGCTCGATCTGTCCCATCGAGCCGAGAGAGGTGGACTACGATAACAGCTACTGCCCTCCCGCACACCCACACGCCCGCCACCCGCCCACTCGCCCAAGCACGACCGCCCATCCACCCACCCACCCAAACCCACCCACCCACCCAAACCCACCCACCCACCCACCCACCCACCCGCCCGCCCGCCCGCCCGCCCGCCCGCCCGCCCGCCCGCCCGCCCGCCTATCTGCCCTCACGCCCGCCGGTCCTGACGCGCGCCTGCCCTCATGCCTGCCCGACCTCACACCTACTCGATCTGACGCTCGCCCGTTCATCTCCTACCCTTCCATGCTCTTTTATCCTCTATCTCCGCCAATCCCGGCCATCGCCACCCATCCCTGCCTAGCCCCGGCCATCTCTACACATCTGCCCAACAGCGCCCCTTCCCGTCCATCATTCCCAAACCCGCCAATCCTACCCATTCCTGCTCATCCCCATTCATCCCCGTCCATTGTCGCTCCTCCTCGTCTACCCCCGACCATCTCTACCCATTCCCGCCCATCCCCGCTCAATACTGCTCATCCCCTCCCATCCCCGCCCCGCCCATCCCCGCTCATTCCCTCCCATTTCCTCCTATCCCCGCTCACCCCTACCCAACCCCTATCCGCACGCCCGCCCGTCCTCACGGTGGCTAGCCCTCACGCCCGCCATTTGTCAAGGCCCACCCACGTCGCGCAGGTATTTCACTCGCGCGTTAATATCCGCGGGCCGAGTTGCTTTGGTTTTCCTTTTTGGAATAATGAGTAGTCACCCGCCCGCCCACGAGCGAGTGCATTAGCGACGTGTTTTCGAGAGCGTGGCGTGTTTAGATGGCGGACAGAAGGGTTACTACCCTTTCGGTAGTGAGAGGGGTGGAAGAGGAATACAAATTGCAGTTAGCTACGGATTCCTTTATCGCGTTGTGTTACTGATGATATCTCGCGGCCGTTTGTGAGATCGGTGAGGCGTTCCCGACATTTATGCGGCTAGACGTTTCTAATGGTTGTGTACAACAGGTACTTTTGTTGTCTCTATTCGTGTCAGCAATGAAATAAAGTACACTCCCCCCAATGTTTTCAGTTTTTATGATTCTACTACTAATGATAGACTCCATACGAGTTTCTCTTAGTTTTTAAATAAATACCTAATGCATTTAAATTAATTCGATTTAATATTTTTCTCGTGTATACATTTATTTCTTAACACTCGTTATTCTACATTCCTTTAGAAACAAATAATGTATACTTTATACCACAATCAAGCGTATTTCAGCCGGTAGCAGAATGCAACCAATAACAATGGAAGTATTTAATAAATATAACATGGTGAAATAATTTTATTCGCTCGTGATAAAAGCGGACTGAAAATAATAAATTTAACATCAAAAGAGTGACGTTTGTCTGCTGAATTTTAGAGATGCAACCAGAATGTGAAATGCAGTTTTGTTTCAGAGAAAATATACGAACATTTGAAAGTACAATAATGAAAATTCAGCCACCATTTAGAATCCATTCGCACGTGTAAATTCCAATGGGCTTTGTCATCACTTTATCCATTGCAAATTAGTTAATTAGGTGATAAGCAATTTCGTTTCAATTGAATTTGACAGTCATGGCGAAGGGATATGGCGATTGTCGTCTCTTTCCCGAAGCTCAACTGTCTCACACGCCCTCCATTTCCCCTGTACGTGCGAGGGCGTTATTTATTGCATTGACACGTATAACCAGGATGTACGTGCTTAGTTCCAAGTTTCTGCCGCTTCCTATTCATTTGTTACGCAGCGAGCTCAATTCTCCGTGCATCGACTTTCCATAAACGCGGTCGGGAAAGAATTAAATCATTCGCCAGAGCTGTCAGCTGTGTCCAACTTTGGATTCCGGTCGCAGCTTCATAACGTGCCTGGCTTTGATGTGCACGGAGCCGTATGAAAATTTCATCAAACTCGAATCCTCTTCATGGAAATCATCTCGCCGGCTTTGCCCACCTGTACTCGTGCGTCGAGTTGCTGTTAGGACGAGGGGACGTTAGGACCGCGGAATAGGTTACCCCTATTCGAGTAATAATGCAATCCGCCGCTCCACCATGAGTCCAATGTCATGAATATTTCCTAAAGGTCATTTAGCTAAATGGGTATAAAAGTTGCATTCTAGTTTCAGCAGCATTACTATTGAGAATAGTCGACGTGTGGTTGTTAATGGACACGTGATTCAAGTTTAATCGAATGCTTCATGAACAACTACAACTTTCATCTGGACAACTAGCGATTCGCAAAATAAATTGGTTAGTCCTAATAAGTACACCAGTAGTTACAGTGCATAAAATTATTTACAATGCACGAGTTTCGACATGAACCAAAATATCTCCAGAAAGTAGAATAATGTGTAATGTTGGAAATTGAGAATACACATTTCCAAGGAGTTTTTAAAGAAATCACTCGGACATTCAGAACGAGAGAGAGAGGGACGGAAAAAGAGAGAGGGACGGAAAAAGAGAGAGGGACGGAAAAAGAGAGAGGGACGGAAAAAGAGAGAGGGACGGAAAAAGAGAGAGGGACGGAAAAAGAGAGAGGGACGGAAAAAGAGAGAGGGACGGAAAAAGAGAGAGGGACGGAAAAAGAGAGAGGGACGGAAAAAGAGAGAGGGACGGAAAAAGAGAGAGGGACGGAAAAAGAGAGAGGGACGGAAAAAGAGAGAGGGACGGAAAAAGAGAGAGGGACGGAAAAAGAGAGAGGGACGGAAAAAGAGAGAGGGACGGAAAAAGAGAGAGGGACGGAAAAAGAGAGAGGGACGGAAAAAGAGAGAGGGACGGAAAAAGAGAGAGGGACGGAAAAAGAGAGAGGGACGGAAAAAGAGAGAGGGACGGAAAAAGAGAGAGGGACGGAAAAAGTGAGAGGGGCGGAAAAAGTGAGCGAGAGAGAGAGAGGGACGGAAAAAGTGAGAGAGTGAGAGAGGGACGGAAAAAGTGAGAGAGTGAGAGAGGGACGGAAAAAGTGAGAGAGAGGGGGGGAGAGTGGGGCAGAACAACGACTGCCGGGATCCGCTAGTATGATATATGAATGAAAGCATATTGAAGAGTTGGTGGCAACTCATTTAATTGAAAAATCAATTTTAGCCATGTCCAATAATCAGTCTTAGACGAACCGTTTTTTGAAGCTTTTTTTTTATGTGTAGAAGAAAGTCTTGAAAGTATCTAAACGTAAACGTCTCTAACAACTTATTCTATGAATCTCTATTCTTTGAACAAATGATGTATGCGTTTGTATAAAACTTAAATGTTCTGAATATATTTCTACCACCATACTTTCTTTACCGTGTCTAAATATACGAGTACATTTCCCAGTTATGAAAGTTAAATGCATAAACTAACATCAATTTCAATTGTCTAGATTAATCGTAGTATTAGCGTTTAATGATGATCTCTGAGTTCCTGCAAGAGCTCGAAACTCGACTCCGTAAGGGGTCGTCCATAAATTACGTATCGTTAAAAGGGGGTAAGGGGTTTGAGGCTGCGTTACACTACGTTACATAGGGACAGGGGGGTAGTCGATTAATGTTACGCAACATCTATAATATAGATTCTATATTTTACATTTTTTTACATTTTTTAACATTTGTTGAAATCCGTTAATTCCTTTGTTGAATTGTCAACTAAAACATTAAAATATTATCTAATTACGTTATTTATAAATGTCAATATAAATAATTGAAAGTTATTAGAAATCGTTACATTAAATGAAAATATTTTATCAATTTTGTATTGCATCTGTAAGATTGTAGTATGTGTGATGGATTGTGATCTGTAGATTTGTAGTATTTTGTAGGATTGAATTAAATTGGCGCAGTAGATCCTCTCTCATGCACCATCCACAACGGAGGCGTGTGCACGGCTTGCGATGAGAAATTTTCTCGCTTGTGCGACCTTCCTTCATTCAGAATTTGCCCCCAATCTTATTGTTAGGTGCAGTCAGTATCGACAACTAAATCCGACTGTAATTATCATAAGTTTTAACATACAACACAAATAAAATGAATATATTATTTTTACTGAGCTATTATTTATTTTCACTTCTTGCGTTTATAAGGGTGGTGTCACAAGCGTTACGTAATTATTTAGGAGTTCAATCGCGCGTTACTGGTGCGGTACAGAGAGTGAGAGGGGAATTCAAAATACTCCAAATTTCCGTACGTAATTTATGAACGACCCCTTACCAACATTTTTACTCATATAAATCTTCCTCGTTTATTCTCTCTACACATTTAATACTCTCTTTATAAATACCCTCTACACCCTGAAAAAGACTATGGTTTTTTATGATTTATAAGATGAAATTAACATAAACTCCGTAAATTTGCTACTTCTGGGTTTGATAGGGAATTACTCTCAGTGACGCATCAGTCCGATAAAAAAATAGAATTACGTAGATTGTCATATCAAGGAAATTGCACGAACGTACTATGCAATCTGCAGTGCTTGCTAAGCTGCATAACACGTTACTATTACACGTGGCTTAGAGAGGTGCGTCTTAGAACCCTAAAACGCTGTTTCTAAAGGATCGTAATTGCAAGTGTAGATCAAATTCAGTGATCAACACAAAAACATGTTTGAAACTTTACAAAACTATTTTTAGTTTACAAAACTATTAAGGTTTGGCAGGTTTAACTCCTCCGTGTACTTCCACTCCGAGGCACGGGCTGTTTCTTTGGGAAGAGAACTTTCGAAGTTAGATTCCAGTATAAAGCTGTTTTTTACCTTACGACAATGATACTAAAAGTGTGAAATGTCCGTTTGAATTCTACCAGCATTCCGATCATTTCAATGAATCTGCAGAAAGTGCGCAATAATCTTGTCCATCAATTTTGCACAACACTTTTCTGTCATTATGTTTAGATAAAGATTTCATGAATTTTCAGCTCAATTTCTCTCATATACTCATCCGGTTTCATAGTATTTGTTGAAATACCTCAAAATGTAACAAGATTTTTGACGCTATTATTTATATTCCGACATTTTTACAAACTTTTCTCATCCTTATAGCTCTTCCATTATATTCTCTATCATCTTTCTTCCCTTCTCTCTCGTTCGTTCGTCCCCTCAGAACTCTCCCATCTGTTGTGTGGCCCGCCTCTCCCACTGCTACCGTTCCCTGACCCCATTGACGGGCTCATCTGTTATTCCTGCACCGCCGGTGTAATCCGGCCGACGCCCTCATACCCTGCCTTACCTCCCCTCCCCTCCCCTCCCCCTTCCCCTTCCCTCCCCTCCCCTCCCCTTCCACCGTTCCCGAGGGATGCCGGCTAGAGCAGGGCACTGTGCGGAACTAACCACCGTAAACAAGAAGAGCGAGAGGTCCGCCCCAACGCAGTTCGCCGCTCGACGAAATACGGCACTGGAGATACGTAAAACAATGCAAAAAACAGTGCCGTGGAATTCTCTTCTGAAAATCAGTTGAATCAATTGGAATTAGTTTTGACCAAATCCAATTGATAATTCAAATCAATTGGTTAATTAGTTTGGATTATCAAATCAATTTTCGTAAATACAAATTTTGTGGGTGCACACAAGAACGACATAAGCAACTATTGTGCAAAAAAATTATGAAATGTGTATGTGTGTAGTATATCAGACATTTACTGTTTCGTTAGTATTGTTATGAGAGCGTAAATGATTTTTTGAACAAATGTTTCTGAATGTTGAGAAATTTTATTTTCTCTTTGGATTTGTTCTGTTTTGTCAGCATTCGCCGTTTCATAGTTTGCCGGGAGTCATATAGTACCTGGAAAATACAATACTGAGTGATGCAAAGCAAGATTTCAAAACAGTTTCTTTAAAAAGGTAGCTACTGCGATAACATTCCTTACAGCGAATTGACTTATAGTGTCTTAGTTAATTAAAGAACATCATTGTCAGATTGAAATAAATATATAAATAAAAATGATAAATGTGTAATCTTTAAAATTTTCGCATGAGTTTTGAGTAATTCCTTCGTTTTTTCAGTCATTTCTTAATGTTCAACGCGTCTAAAACATTGCACAATTTTTATTATTGTTTACAGTTCAATATGTATTTTATGACATATTCTGCCTAATCGCTTGTCATACGACCCAACTGGTACATTTTTTTTGTTTTTGGAGAACTTTGAAATTTGTACTTCATCATTGAGTATTTATAATTTAATAATGATATATTTTTAAATACTTACGTGCCATTGTCATAGCTTGAAGACTGCACAGAACTTCCAGTATTGTCAGCAATCGGAATGAAGGATATTGTTTCATATCGTAGGCTTTATTATAAAACAAGAAATGTTTTCAAAAACTGTAAATGTTGCGTTCCGTCATACAATCACCTTTACCTGACAACATTCTCATTCATTTATATTATCAACATTACTCGAAATAAAGTAGAAATAATTATGGCTTCATTTCCGTATACACTTTAACGTACATTAAATGTAAAACATACACCGAATACAGTAACCACGCTGTATATAATGCATAGACCACTTGTATTAAAAAATCCATTTTTAATGTTTAGTTGTTCAGATGTAAAGAGAACTGGTGGCCATAACTGCGTCTGGGTAGAATCAGTCACTGTTCACACTATCATTTTTCGCGCATAAGTCAAGGCCGCCTGTCAACCACAAAATAGTCATAGGTAATACCATGAGTGCTTTGGAATTTGTGAGCATTTCCAAAGCACTAGTGGTATTTAATAGGACTATTTCACGAATGAAATCACGTGCAACAGAGTTCCAAAGTGTGCCAAATGTTAATATTATATTGATTCACTTTATTCAATTACCTTTTATATTTCGCTAGTTCTACCATGGCCATCTGCTAATGTAGTAGATGGGAAAGGTTAAACCGTGCTGTCAATACGTAATGAAAATCGAGATAAACAAATGAATATACAGACGATGACATGAAATGTATGTTTATTTTGCTTTAAAGTAACAAACATTTGATGTAACAGACATTAACATTTAAAGTAACAAACATATATTCTTTCAGTGGGAAATAGATTTATTAAACACACACCTTCAAAAATTAAATGTTGAAGGAACTTTATTTTCATCCACACATGTTGGATTCTGAAACATGTGTTTGATGATAAATGTGTCTGTCTTAATTTATTTATGATTAGCGTTGCTCATTGATATTCAGGTAGAGCTTCAGTGGTAATAAAGTAGCATCGTCTCCTATATTGTTTCAATAGTATACATATATCTTTTGCTGTTTTTATACGCAACCAATATTTATGAGTTGTGTAAAGAAAGAGCTTTTCACGGAGACGTGACGAAGTGCACTTTGACTGTAAAATATGAAGGACTTGTTTCAAAAAACGCATCTAAATATTTAAGTAAAATATACTTTATATTCTTCTCCGTGTTTTCTGGAGCTTCAAGTATTATTTCATTGATTTGGTCGTCACCGAATCTCGACATGTTATTACTATTGAAATTTATAGAAATTTATAGGCTTGGGAGCGGGCGCAGGCGCGGGCGCGGGCGTAGGCGCTGGCGAGGGCTTGGGCGCGGGCGTTGGCGCGGGCGTTGGCGCGGGCGTTGGCGCGGGCGTTGGCGCGGGCGTTGGCGCGGGCGTTGGCGCGGGCGTTGGCGCGGGCGTTGGCGCGGGCGTTGGCGCGGGCGTTGGCGCGGGCGTTGGCGCGGGCGTTGGCGCGGGCGTTGGCGCGGGCGTTGGCGCGGGCGTTGGCGCGGGCGTTGGCGTGGGCGTGGGCGCGGGCGTGGGCGCGGGCGTGGCCGCGGGTGTGGCCGCGGGCGTCGGCGCGGGCGTGGGCGCGGGTGAGACTAGAGGCGTGGTAGGTCGAAGGGAGAAGGACTAGTGGGCGTGGGCCCAGAGGCGAGCGTAGTTTGAAGAGGGGCGCAGTGGGCGCGTGGGCGGGGTCTGAGCTACGTGAGAGGAACCCGCGATGGCATCCACAGACTCCCAGTCGCCTCCAAGATTAATGCGAATATGCTTGCCAAGTTCGGCGGGCCCTCGTGGCTCGGCGCGGCGCGGCAGGGGTTGGTGGAGGCGGCGAGGGTGGGGGGGGTGGGGGGCTAGGAAGATCGGGAATAAGGGCAGTAGAAGGACGGTTTGAGGCAACGCAGGGATGGCATGTGTATGGCCAAAATGCGCTTTCCGGAGCGACTAAGAATAAGGTAGTAAAGAATGCTATTACAAGCCGCCTTACAAGTTTGAAACGTGGTGACTTGAACAGTTGGTATGCGCAAAAAAATGTAAGATTAATGCTCAAATTGATAATTTCTGTAGCAGGCTTGAATTACAGACATGTCCTTGCTTCTCTATAGATTTCCAATTATTTGTCATGGAATTTTTTAGTCCACCGATTTCTATTTGTGTAGTTAGCTGCTGCACTATTGCGATGCCTTTCGGGTTTTAAAGTCACTTTCTGGTAGTAAGAAAGGGCCTTGTAGCCATGGCGATATGTACTGTAGAGAAAGTATAAACATAGATCAAACTGACAACTATCAAAGTGTTGATACTCTAGAAGCACTTATTTCCTCGAAATGTAAGTTCGATAATGATTTTCTATCGTACGTATTTATATTAACCATAATTTTCAAAATAATCTTCCATTCCAAACACGTATTACTTAAACATTAACTCCTGCTCATGGTTGATTCGATAGGCCGTCAATCGCTGAACGCAAATGAAAATTGTGTGGAATAGATTACAAAGCGTGTGGGGGTACAGAGGTTGTGGGTGAATGACAAGGTTTTGTTTCTTTGTGATTGTAACATGGAAAGCAATGACAAATAATTATGTAGCCCATAAAATCATATACCCGCTGGGACAACTCACTAGAAAGTATCGTTGACCAGTAAGTCATAGCTTCGAGTTCTGACAGTGGCGGATTTTCCACACTATCTACATATCTTGGTCGAATTCAGCCGCAGTCTGGAGAAGAATTCCAGCGAACAGGTACACTTATCATTAGTTTTTTGTGATTTCTCCGAACAAAGCCAGGTGAATGTAGGAGCTGTACCCTAAAAAATGTCAAGGCCCGGACATGATTCACCCCTCTGCATCTTTGTGCCCTTCTCCTTACACAAATTCACACTTACATGTACTACACTACCAATTATGTTGGGATGTCTTAATGAGTGCCTAGTAGGAATCGTGACCAGCGGTGGAAAATACAAAGAGATGTGAAATCCGAAAATCGATACATAGGTCGGCGCCAGATCTTACGATCCAGCGAATGTAAAACATCGCAAACCTTCCAGGATATAACATTCACTATACTTATGAGACTTTTATGTCATTATTTGATGTTTTATTATTAATTGATTTATTCTTTTATAAATGCTGAGTAACGCAAGAACTTAAACCTCCCAAAGATTGAAATGTACTACGCAATATACCAATCTATCCTCCGGTAAAGGTGTTTGAAAGAATCAACTGATGTCACTGCAGTGCCTTCGATCGGGAGGTCTTGGGGTTCGAGACCCGACGGTGGCAGGATTTTCGACCCTAGCTTACCAGCCGCTATATGGAGGAGAATTCTAGCGGCCGGCCGCTCTGATCGGTAGATTTCTTTGATCTCTCTGATCAACGCCAGGTGAGTGCTGAAGCAGTACCCTAACAAACGAGCCACAAACCGCAGGCTGTCTTTCCTTCTGGTTGCTTGTCCTTTCCTCGCCCCTTCCTTACACTCGCTCGAACTACACTATCGCACATGTCGGATGACCAGTCGGAAGCTTAGGGCTTGTCCCGGCTGGGGCGGTGCCTCGCTGTTGGGAGATATCTGGTTGATGAAAATCCCCACAAGCCGACATCGGTCGTTGCCGGATCTCGTCAGCCAGCGGGGAAAGATCCCCGTCTCCTATCGCGGTAAAAAAATACAAACACAAATACATATACTACGGGAGTAATGACGTTATTAGTTGACGCGCATGGAATCACTAAATCAATGAATCCTGTTCATCTTTCAACAAAACAGCGGTATCCGCACATTAAAGCACACCGGTTCCTCGCCACACACCCTCGCCGTACCTCAAGAAGACGCCTGCACCAACCGCGCCCCGCAACGGCCTCAGCACCCTCGGGGGATGCGCCCACCGCAGCGAGGGCGGGCGGGGACAGGCGAGGGCAGGTTGTTTCCCATTTTGTGTTTTCCCGGAGATAAATAGCTTGTCGCCGGTGACAGGTCGGCTATATTCGCGGAGCGAGGCGCAAACAACCCCCCGGGCCGCAGAATCATCATCCTCCACCCGCCCGCACCGCCCCTCGGAGTCCAGCGGCGCGCCGGGAGATCTCGTCCGCCCCGCCCGCCTCGCCCGCCCCGCCCGCCTCGCCCGCCTCGCCCGCCTCGCCCGCCTCGCCCGCCTCGCCCGCCTCGCCCGCCTCGCCCGCCTCGCCCGCCTCGCCCGCCTCGCCCGCCTCGCCCGCCTCGCCCGCCTCGCCCGCCCGTCCCGCCCGTCCCGCCCGTCCCCGCCCCCTCCCGCCCGTCCCGCCCGTCCCGCCCGTCCCGCCCGTCCCGCCCGTCCCGCCCGTCCGCCCGTCCCGCCCGTCCCGCCCGTCCCGCCCGTCCCGCCCGTCCCGCCCGTCCCGCCCGCTCCAGCCCGCTCCAGCCCGCTCCAGCCCGCTCCAGCCCGCTCCAGCCCGCTCCAGCCCGCTCCAGCCGCTCCAGCCCGCTCCAGCCGCTCCAGCCCGCTCCAGCCCGCTCCAGCCCGCTCCAGCCCGCTCCAGCCCGCTCCAGCCCGCTCCAGCCCGCTCCAGCCCGCTCCAGCCCGCTCCAGCCCGCTCCAGCCCGCTCCAGCCCGCTCCAGCCCGCTCCAGCCCGCTCCCAGCCCGCTCCAGCCCGCATCCAGCCCGCTCCAGCCGCTCCAGCCCGCTCCAGCCCGCTCCAGCCCGCTCCAGCCCGCTCCAGCCCGCTCCAGCCCGCTCCAGCCCGCTCCAGCCCGCTCCAGCCCGCTCCAGCCCGCTCCAGCCCGCTCCAGCCCGCTCCAGCCCGCTCCAGCCCGCTCCAGCCCGCTCCAGCCCGCTCCAGCCCGCTCCAGCCCGCTCCCAGCCGCCTCAGCCCGCTCCAGCCCGCTCCAGCCCGCTCCAGCCCGCTCCAGCCCGCTCCAGCCCGCTCCAGCCCGCTCCAGCCCGCTCCAGCCCGCTCCAGCCCGCTCCAGCCCGCTCCAGCCGCTCCAGCCCGCTCCAGCCCGCTCCAGCCCGCTCCAGCCCGCTCCAGCCCGCTCAGCCCGCTCCAGCCCGCTCCAGCCAGCTCCAGCCCGCTCCAGCCCGCTCCAGCCCGCTCCAGCCCGCTCCAGCCCGCTCCAGCCCGCTCCAGCCCGCTCCAGCCCGCTCCAGCCCGCTCCAGCCCGCTCCAGCCCGCTCCACCCGCTCAGCCCGCTCCAGCCCGCTCCAGCCCGCTCCAGCCCGCTCCAGCCCGCTCCAGCAGCTCCAGCCGCTCCAGCCCGCTCCAGCCCGCTCCAGCCCGCTCCAGCCCGCTCCAGCCCGCTCCAGCCCGCTCCAGCCCGCTCCAGCCCGCTCCAGCCCGCTCCAGCCCGCTCCAGCCCGCTCCAGCCAGCTCCAGCCCGCCCCGTACCACCCGCCCCGTACCACCCGCCCCGTACCACCCGCCCGGCGCCGTACGAACCGTCCTACCCGCCGCGCCCCTCTCCGCCACATCCCGCACGCCAGCCGCCTGCTCTCCCGCCGGCCCACCCCACCGCCGCCCGCCCGTCCTGCCCCTCCCCGCCCGCCTGCCCGCCGACGCGAGATGGAAAGTTCGACCCGATCGCGGTCGCTCCCCAGCGGCACGCCCACCGCGCCTGACGAGAATTTCCGAAAATTGAGGTCATTTTTCAGAGGCCCTCTCGCGACGGCGGACGGTGGGGGTGCGGGGTGATAAAGGGGGCTGTGATGGCGGGAGGCAATGACGAAGAGGAGGGGCAGAGGCTTGCGGAGAGGAGTGGCAGTGGGCTCAGACTGTGACTCTGGCTTACTCTTTGGAGCTGACTAGCTCTGGTTGCGGTATAGGTTGTGTATCTGGTTGTGGTAGTGGTTGATCTGACTGGCAATGATTAGCACTATCAATATCATGTCAGTATTGACTTTGACTCGTAGTGTAGCTCTGGTTATGGCCGAGCTTTGCCTTTGGCTGTTACTCCGTCACTGCCTGTGATTCTGTCTGTGGTTGTGAATGGTTATGTCTCTGGCTTCCGCTTCGACTATGGTAGTTTTTGCTTTGATTCTGGCTGTGGCTAAGGCTGCAGATTTGATTTGCCTACGGCTGTGGCTCTGACGCTGCGTGTGGTTCTGGCTCTGCCTGTTACTCTGACTGTGTCTCTGGTTTTGGCTGTCTGTGGCTTTGGCTTTGCGTATGGCAGTGACTACGATTCTGCTTGTGGTTTTGGCTTGGACTCTGGCACTAGTTGGGGCGGTGACAATGACTATGAAGGAAGCGGTGACAGTGACAGTGACTGTGACGGCACGGAAACGGCAACGGTAACGATAACCGAGTCGGTGACGGTGAAGATTGTGATAATGACGAAAGCCGTGACGGTGGCAATGGCGACCGACAGTGATAGTCGCGCATAACCGATGTCGGCGTCGTCAATGGTGATGTCGGAGGTGACGACGCTCTCGGGTACACGGCAGTGGTGATGTCGGTAGTGACGTAGGTGTAGCTGACGGTGGGGTTAGACCAGCGTTGGTGGCGGGAGGCAGCAGTTCACTGTCAGATCGCGTTTCTTGACTTGTCAGCACCAGCTCCAGAACGTTCTTGCTTATTGTAGGCCGATCGTCCCCTTGTTTAGGCTAAATCGCTCCCCTTTTTCACCTCACCGATCCGCGACGTGGAAAATCGAGGTGTGATTGAGAGCGATCTTGTAAAGCAGAAGCGTTTT
>JAZDUA010000718.1:0-15000 GCA_038098605.1 Gryllus longicercus
AGTGTTTTTTTGTAGCATGGCCATGGAACTATTCGTACTAATATATAATACGAATTACCTGATTAGAGTCTAATTATTGGTCTAGGCCTGATTATTTCAGGAGCGTACGAAAACAATTGCTGGGTTACTCATAACAAATTCAGTCTTTTCTACAATGAGACTTTATAATACAAAATTGAAAACATCAATAATTGCTTTGAAAACTTACAAAAAATAGTTTAATCAGTTTGCAATTGAGGTAAAATTATAGTTTCTTTGTCTTTAATAGCTTGTCGTACACTTTCCTTCGTATACTTACCCCCCCCCCCCACACACACACACGCATCGACACATGTGTCTCCTAAACTGCCTCCTCACAGCAAACTGACAATACCAGATTTCCCCATTTTTCTCAGCAAGATTTGTTTCTGCAGTGTTTACCATCGTTTATTGAGTTTTCTTCAGGGAAACCGTGATTGTTGTCGGGATTATCTTTATTCATTTCTTTGCCGGCTGTTCCAGTTTATTATTTTGTCTGGAAGTTGATGGATTGTTTTGAAAATCGTCTGATGTAGGAGTTGAAAAAAATACTTTTTAAAACAATAGCGCGAGAGTTTATTGCTAGAGAATGAAATTAATATGGCTGTAAGTGCTTTTAATATGTCCATCATCTTTGATCATATTGACAGCAAAAACAAGAAGTTATAAAATCTTCCACCTGGGTAAAGTATTTAGCAAATTTAACGCCATTAATCTGTTTAGATTGCTCATTAAATGCACTAAAACGTTGATGTATATTGTCTAAGTACTTCTTAAGTGTAGCTAATGATCAAATTACCAGGAAAGACGTTATAAGGCAGAGCACCTCCAGCATCTTCTTGACAATGGCGCGAATGCGCTGCGACAAGAAATGCGACAAGACAGGAAGAGGATTAAGGCACTCTCCAGAAAGCATGTTAGTACTATCCGTGGTAATCATTGTCAGTAAAACAACATAGCCGCTACTTGGTCAATATAACCTGCACTGGCCGTATTTGCATCACTTACCTTACAATTATCATTACTTGAGTTTTCTAGACATCCAGACGATAAATGATTGATACGGAAGGAAAGAGCGAATTTATATTAGTTATAGTTAATATGTCTTTATTGTGATTGTTGTACTATTTTACTACTTTAATCTGACTATGGATTTTATCATGCCCCAAGTTGGGCAGCAATTTGTGGTGGTTTTGTATTCTACTAATTGTCTTCCACTAATTAATTATGTTGCTCGGTTAATATATACATTTATTACAATGTTGATTAATACTGCTATTTCAAACATTACATTCATTTAACAAACCTGGGTTCAACACATAACACTTTACCTTCTTATTTATTAATATATATGGACGTGCGACTCTGCACACGATGGCAACAGCTACAAATTATGAGTTTTTTTTACTTTGATAATAAAGAATTAACATTTATTATTCAGCAGATCTACATTTGGTTTACTATTGGTCTTTGAGCTCATTAATGATTTATCGTTAATTTGTATAGTCACAAATTCCGTACGGTGATTCTTGTATGAATGTTCGTAAGCTGACGGGAAATATCAGTAGATTACGGTGCGAAGGACGTTCTTCTTTGAGGCTATTGACCTCAAAATTTCATGATTGAAGGCCCTAGAACGTTTCGTTTTGGTGTTATTTAACTACGTACATAGATTTCAACAACGCTGCTTGAGTGTTGCGGTATGCATTTGACACGATTTTGGATGTATTCTTTCACGAAATCCTTCATATTGTGAAAGTTAAAGTGCCATTCGTCAAGGTCTCCGTGTAATTCTCGTTTTTTAGAGACATTATTTATAAAGATTGTTTGCTTGTTTGAGACACAAAACTTATCTATACTAATGAAATAATATGGGATAGGACATCGATCAGTCGCCGGTTCTTAGTCAACTATTAGCAACTTAGACTCCTTATTCATTATTTACCCTTTATTCATTATTTCGTTCTTTTCTTTTTTCACTATTTCGTTCTTTCTTCTTTCATTCTTACGTTCTTTTGTTCTTTCGTTCTTTCCTTTTTTCGTTTTTTTTTGTTCTTTCGTTATTTGTTCTTTTGATCTTTCATTCTGTTGTTTTTTGCGTTCTTTTGTTCTTTCGCTCACGTCTTATTCGTCATTGACACCCTAAAAAATGTCATCCACCGCCCAAGTGGTCGATTGAGAACGCCTCAGGTAGTATATAAATAAAATGACAATCGTGTTCGAGTGGCGCAACGGTCCTTCCCTACCCCTTTCGCACGGCCGGGCTCGTCGCCAAGGCAGCGCTTGCGCGAAGGCATCTGCGCATGCGCGCGACCGGCGTCTCGCCGCAGTCCGCGCCGGGCTGTAGGGTGTAGGTCGCGCGCAGCGGCCGAGGTTGCGCTGTCGGCCGCGGGGCGCGGCACCGGCGCGGCCCCGCTCTCTGGCGGTGGCGGCGCAGGCTGTTGAAGGGCAGCTGCAGCAGCAGTAGTCCGCCCTCTTGGGGGCTCCGGCATGCTACGCTCCGTCACGCGCCTCACCTGCGCCAGCGGCCCCCGCACGCTCACACGCTCACCTACGGTGAGTAGGTTCGCTCACGGCACGCGCCAGGAGCCCTCTGTTCGCTTTGTGCGGTGCTGTTCGTCCCGTGTCCTCTTGACTGGCGTCGTCCGCCCGGCCCCATACCCTCCGAACCCTTCCACACGAGCCCATAGATCTGTGCCTTCGTCTGGTGCCTATTGCACTGTGACACATGCCCTCACTCCCGTTCCCTTAGTCCTGTGTCCTTTATTTCGTGCCCTTCAATCCGTGCCCTTTGCACCATGATTTTAGCTCCTTGTCCCTAATCCTGTTCCCCTAATTCCGTGTCCTCTGTTTTCCGTGCCCAGCGTCTAAAGTCCGTTGCATCGTGTCTTTTGCACCATGTCCCTTATCCCGATTCAAGCCCTTCATCCCGTGAGCTTCACCTCGAGCCCTTTCTCGCTAACGTCTTCCAGAGCCCTTCTCTCCCCTTCTTCTTGTCGTGTGCCTGTCGTTTTGTATCGTTTGCCCGTGTCCTTTGTCCTTTCCTTACTTCCCAGTGGCCATTCGATTGATGCCTTTTGACCGTGCCTAATCTTTTAAAACACTTTACTCCTTGATCCTTCGCTATTTTCTTTACCCGTCACCGTTACCCGAACTTAGAGCCCTTCTCTCTGCACACCTCCTCTCCAAGCCCTTCTATCAGAGCCCCTTTGACATAGGTCCTTGTCTGTACCCGCCTCGCAGTCTTCTTCGTTTGCCAGTCTATTGACACTGCATGGTGCTTCACATCTCAAACCTTTATGCGCCTCAATCTTCCCTTTTCCTCGGACCCCTCGGTATAATCGGTATAAACCTATCGTTCGCACCGATTTCTTTATTCCGATGTCTTCTTCACGTACATCTCTCCTCGTATTTTCCCTTTACCTTCCCCCGTGTCCGACCGTCGGTTTCTTTCACTCCGTGCCCTTCGTCCCCATATCCTTCGCCCCCACCCAATCTTTTAGTCCAGATCCCTTTTCCCTAGATCACTTGACCCGATTCCTTCGCTCTGTGCCCGTCGCCCCATGCCCATCATCCGTTCCAAGCGACCCGTGCCCGAAGCACGATGGCGCGCCACAGCGCCACGACCCGCCACCTGTTGTGCCGAACCTGCCACGCCCGCGTCCGCCGTGCCCTAGGCTCAGCAACGTAGCGTCTCTCCTCCGACGCTTCTCGAACCTACGCCTATCATTCATGCGAGCACTCGTCCTCCCTGGCTATCACGCGTGTTATTACTTCTCCGCTTTCCTCCCTGAGTGTCTGAACGATGAACTCTGCTCGAATTTCAGTCCAGGGCGACGAGACTTCGAGTTGCGACCACTGGTCGTTCCGATTGTGTTGCGAACCATCAGCCCCAGGTTGTGGGTACATCTGAGGGTTGTTAATATTACTATATTTAAATGGTAAATAAACATTTAAGAAAGAAAAATGTCAGGGATGTAAGTTTTTTCAGGAAAGTAACACCAGCGTCAATATCGAGAAAAGTGATATAATATAGAAAAAATACGATAATGAGATTTATCCTCTAAAGAGAGACAACCCCCAGCCTGTTTGTCGGTTGAGAGTTAAATGTGATTTTGCACTTTTTCTCGATGCCTTTATATACGAGTATAACGATGCTTCGAATAGAACATTCCTATCTTGAAATCCAATGATTAAAAACTATTAACAATTTAAAAAGGAAATTCTTGAAAGGAAGCAAAATATACCTACTTTTAAGTCAAATGGTGGTTTTCAATTTGAGTTCTGCAGTTAGCGAGATGGGGTTTACAATTTTTGCCTCAAATAACGCAGTTGGTAAACTTTGATTAATTCCTCATCTTAATCTGTCTGATTCTTGTCTTCTGGAGGGTTACTGCGTAGTCACCAATCATGGCACATTCATCTCGGTCAAAACGAAGTCAATAGATGTCAGTCAAGGGAGGAATTTATTCCCTTCTGCCATATTCCTCATTAAAATAGTTCTTCTCTCTTCTCCCCCTTCTTCTCTCCAACTCTTTCTCTCCCCCTCTTTCTCTCCCCCTCATTATTTCCCCTTTTTTCTCTCCCCATCTTCTCCTCCCCTCCCCTTCTTTCTCTCCCCTTCTCTCCATTTCTTTCTCTCCCTCTCTCTTCCTGAATATCCCTCCCTCTTACTCCCCGTATCTTTCCCTCAGCCTCACTCCTTCCTCTCAATACCATTCCCTCTCTCAATCTCCATCCCTCTCTCAATCAATTTACCTCAATCTCTCTCCCTCAATTACTCTCCCCTCCCCCCATCCCCCTCCACTCACTCCCTCCCCCTCCCCCTCCCTCCCCTCCCCTCCCCTCCCCCTCCCTCGCCTCCCCCCCCTCCCCTCCTCCCCCTCCCCCCTCCCCCCTCCCTCCCTCCCCTCCCTCCCCCTTCCTCCCCTCCCTCCCCCTCCCCCCTCCCTCCCCCTCCCTCCCCTCCCTCCCACTCCCTCCTCCTCCCTCCCACTCCCTCTCCTCCCTCCTCCTCCCTCCTCCTCCTCCTCCTCCCTCCCGGTCCCTCCCCCTCCATTCCCCTCCCTCCCCCCTCCCCCCCTCCCCATTTCTCTCACATTCTCTCCCCCTCTCCATCTCTCTCCCTCTCCGTTTTCTCCCTCTCTCCATCTCTCTCCCTCTTCTCCTCTCTCCCTTTTTCTCTCTCCCTCTTTCTCTCTTCCTCTTTCCTCTCTCCCTCTTTCTCTCCCTCCCTCTTTCTCTTCTCCCTCTTTCACTCTCTCCCTTTTTCACTCTCTCCCTCTTTCACTCCTCTCTCCCTCCCTCTCTCCCCCTCACACTCTCCATCTTTCTCTCTCCCCTCTCTCTTTCTCTCTCTCCCTCTTCTCTCTCCCTCTTTCTCTCTCTCCCTATTTCTCTCTCCCTCTTTCTCTCTCCCGCCCTCTCTCCCCCCTTCTCTCTCTTCCTCTCCCTGTCTCTTTCTCTCCCTCCCTCTTTCTCTCTCCCTCTCCCTCTCTCTTTCTCTCCCTCCCTCTTTCTCTCTCCCTCTTTCTCTCTCCCTCTTTCTCATCTCTTTCTCACTCTCTCTTTCTCTCTCCCACCCTCACTCCCCCTCTTTCTCTTCCTCCCTCTTTCTCTCTCCCCTCTTTCTCCCCCTCCCTGCCTATTCTCTCCCCTCTCTTTCTCCTCTCTCCCTCTCATTCTCATACTCTCTTTTTTCCTCTGTTTCTCTCTCTTTCTCTCCCTCATTTTCTCCCTCTCTTTCTCCTCTCATTCTCCCTTTCTTTCCTCCCTCTCTTTCTCCCTCTCTTTCTTTCCTCTCTTTCTCTCTCTCTTTCTCCCTCTCTTTCTCCCTCTCTTTCTTCCTTTCTTTCTCCCTCTCTTTCTCCCTCTCTTTCTTTCTCTTTGTTTCTCTCCTTTACCTCTTCCTTTCTTTCCTCCACTTCCACTTCTCTTCTCTCTGTCCCTCTTTCTTTCTCTCTTTTGTTTCCTTTTTCTATTTCTTTATATTTCTTCTTTCTCTTTCTCTCTTTCTCTCTCTTTCTCTCCCTCTTTCTCTTTCTTTCTCATTCTCTCGTTTTCGCTTTCTCTCTCTCTTTCTCTCTCTTTCTTTCTCTTTCTCTCTCTTTATCTCTCTTTCTCTCCTGTCTTTCTCTCTCTTTCTCGGCCTCTCTTTCTCTCTCTTTCTTGCTCTCTTTCTCCTTTCCTCGCTCTCCCTTTCTATCTTTCTCGTTCTCTCTTTCTCTCTATTTCTCCTCTTTCTTTATCTTCTCTGCTTTCTCCCTAATTATCTCTCTTTCTTTATCTCCTTCTCTTTTTTATCCCTCTTTCTCTCTCTTTCTTTATCTCCTTCTCTTTTTTCTCCCCTCCTCTTTCTTTCTTTCTCCCTCCTCTCCACGTTTGTCTCTCTTTCATTCTCTCTTTCAATCTTTCGTTCTCTCTCTTTCCCCTCTTTCTTTCTCTATGTTTGCTTTCTTTTGCTTCTCTTTCTCTCTTTTTCGCTTTCTTCCGTTCATTCGTTCTGTTTCTCACTTACGCTTTCTTTCTCTTTTTCTTTCTTTCTCTCTATCTTTCTCTATCTTTTTCTCTCTTTCTTTCTCTCTTTCTCTCTTTCTTTCTCTCTCTCTCTTTCTCTCTCTTTCTCTCTCTTTCTCTCTCTTTCTCTCTCTTTCTCTCTCTTCTCTCTCTTCTCTCTCTTTCTCTCTCTATCTCCCTCTTTTTCTCTTTCTCTCTCTTTCTCTCTCTTTCCTCTCTCTATCTCCCTCTTTTTCTCTTTCTCTCTCTTTCTCTATCTTTCTCTTTCTTCCACTCTCTTTCCCTCTCTCTTTATTTCTCTCTTTCTCTCTCTTTCTCCCCTCTCTCTCTCTCTTTCTCCCTCTTTCTCTTTCTTTCTCTCTCTTTCTCTCTCTTTCTCCCTCTTTCTCTGTCTTTCTCTTTCTTTATATCTCTTCACTTACTTTCTCTCTCTTTATCTCTTTCACTTACTTTCTCTCTCTATCTCCATCTTTCTCTCACTCTTTCTTTCTCTTTCGCCCTGTTTTCTCTCTTTCGCTTTTTATTCTCTCTTTCTCTGTTTCTCTTTCTCTCTATCTCTTTCTCTCTCTTTTTCTCTCTTTCTCTCTATATCTTTCTCTGTTTTTCTCTTTCCTGTGCTCGCTCTCTATTTTGCTTTCTCTCACTCTTTTCGGTTCCTGTTTCACTCTCTTCACTTTCCCTTTTTCGCTCTCTCTTTTACTCTCTCTTTCGTGCTCTGTCCCTGTCTCTTTTGCTCTTTCGCTCTTTTGCTCTTTTATATCTCTCTTTCGCTCTCTTTATTTCTCACTCTCTCTTTTGCACTCTCTCTTCCGCTCTCAACCTTCGCTCTCTTCCGCTCTCTTCTCTACTCTCTTTCGCTCTCTTCTTTACTCTCTTTTTCGCTCTCTCTTTCGCTCTTGATTTCTCGCTCTTTTTTACTGACGTCCTTGCAGGACTGTCCTAGGGTTCGAGTCCCCACTGTGGATTTTCAAGAGTATCCTGATAGCTAGGTCGAATTCAGTCGCTGTTTGGAGGAGAATTCTATCGACCGGCTGCTCTGATCAACAGCATTCTGTAGTTTCTCCCATCAACACCAGGCTCTACACTATCACATATGCTGGGAGACCAGTCGGTAACTTACAGCTTTGTCTCGGATGGAAAGGTTCACCCTCTGGTGGGAGGTTCCTGAGGTGGAAATCCCACAATCCGACTAGTAGATCCACGCTGTATGCCACCATGAAAACATTCACTAAACTTACTGGAATAATGACCATAATCCACGATACGCTCGAAACGCGAATTATTCAATCAATAAAACCATGATAAGCAGACATGTTTATTGAACTTCAAGTCATTAAAACAAATGCACATATTTACATCAAAATTCTGTTTCAGAGTTTCAAAAGTTTAAAACAATCAATCAAACAAACAATCAAACAAACAAACAAACAAGTTCAAGACTCTAAACATACATTACTGATTCATTTATCCATTCAACTGGTTTTTGACTCTTATTTGAAGACTTCATTGGAATGCAATCACTTAATTAGTAGGAAAGGATCAATGGTTGGGGATCAATGTTATCATAGAAATTCAAGTAATAATAAAATAATAATAATAATAATAATAATAATAATAATAATAATAATAATAATAATAATAATTATTATTATTATTATTATTATTATTATTATTATTATTATTATTATTATTATTATTACACTTAACTGCATCAAAGCAACCTTCAAATTGAGATTTGTGACATTAAGGATTAATAATATTATATCTTCTTTCAAAACTCATTATTTAGAGTTTCGTTTATTATTTTCGCTATCGTAAACGAAACCAGTACTTCTACATCACACATATAAGCGAAAATTATATTGTTCCATAGATAAAAGTGCTCTTATCTGTATCCGGGAGAAATGTTAAAGACGAAAATCGGAGTCGGTTTTGGGAACCAAACAATAAATTGCATAAACTCCAAACAAAAATTATATGAAAAATACACATATTTTGATGAATGAATTTCTGCCCAAAAATTAAAGGACCTTCAAACCAATTCTAAAAACCATCAATAAAGCCAGTTTTATTTTCAATGCATAATTTTTAAAATTTTATTTCAAAACAACTCTATTAGAGTTCATTAAGGAAAACATCTCTACCATAAATATTCTGCTTTCGCGATGTTATTTTTTTTGCATTTTATTAAAAATTCAGAGGATGATCCGATAATGGAACTAGTTTCATTTTTTAGCGTTCATTCTATATGCGAAGGATGTATTTTTAAAAATTGGATCCATTATTGAGGAAATAAAAGTTTGAAAATTCTTTATATTTCACGCTCAGTTACGCGAAAACTGATATTTTCGACCTAATTGAAGATTTATCTTTGAAGAATCGATTTCATTAAGGAAAATATACTGATCTTTAATATTGTGATTGTAGGCCAATGCCAAAATTAATATTTTGAAATTTTCAAAAAATTAGGGTTCAACGACAATGGGACCTGCGCTTTCTGCCATATCTGAGGAAACAGCTTAACAAAGAAAATTCGAGGAATTTCTGAAAAAGAATTAGAAAATGATATTGAGTTCTCATTTTATGTTTTCTTCAGAACCAGGATACCCGCATGCAATTCGCAGAACCTCGAGTTCGTCCAGATAGATGCGGGAAAATTCAATATTGGAGAAAATCATCTGATTAATTTGATGGCTAACTTTGTCCACATACAGACAGACGGACGGACAGACACACGTTTTGCGACCGTCTCCCCGTCTGTGTGTGCTAAGTCGGTAGATGTTTCAGTTAATTGGCAAACTAAGTATGTGCGTAGGACCATGCGGCTTGGGGGCCTCAATTATTCAATCAACCCCATCATCCCATAGGTAGGTCAACAGATGTCATGTTCGAATAGGAGAGGAATCTTCCGAGATGTAAAATGCAGTACAATTGTGGCACTTATGACCACAACAATTGACGTATGCATCCATTCATCCATCCATGATTCAATCAATTGGCCAATCAACCGACTACCTCATGTATAGGTCACCATAGGTCTCACGTTCTAATAGGGGAGTACTTCCCTGTATATAACAGCCACTACACCTACTGGACTAAGGACCATCGCAATTGTCATATTCATCCATCTATAATCACGATAAATCTATGAATTGACTAATCAACCGACTACCTCATGCGTAGGTCAACAATAGGTCTGACGTTCTAATAGGGAAGGCACCTCCGGGGATATAACAGGCACTACACCTAGGGGACTAATGTCAGCAGTAAACATGCCCATCAATCAGTCTCATCATTCATTCGATTGAGCTCCACAACTCTGCGCTGCGCGTGTGATGTGCGCAAAAGAAATCGCTCCCATGGGCCGCGTGGGGGGGGCGGCATGGGTGGGGCTGCTGCAATCGATCTTTCTTTTTCTATTTCTTGTCCTATTCTCACCTCTTACTCATACACACTCACACGCACTACAATAACACACAAGCTAGGAGAGCGGTCGGTAACTTAGAGCTTGTCCCGCGGGGGCGGTGCCTCGCTGGTGGGAGATACCTGATTGGGAAAACCCTCGCTAGCCGACGTGTAGGTTGCTTCCGTGTGACCCTATCCAGCAGCGAAAGAACACTTCTTTCTTCCGCTATACGTTTGTCCATTGCACAAACGGAATCGATGCAATTGGTTGAAGAACTCCTCTGCACATACGAGACCTTAGCAATTGATGTTTCCGTCATCGCTCAATCAATCTACCTATCTATCTACCTATATATCAATCAAACCCCCGATCAACCCACGGGACAGATCCCACGTTCAAACAGAGGAGGAACATCCGAGGATGTAACATACACTACACTAACGGACTAAATACTGTAACAATAAACGTGCTCATCCATCCAACCAATAACAGATCTCACGTTCAAACAGAGGAGGAACATCCGAGGATGTAACATACACTACACTAACGGGACTAAATACTGTAACAATAAACGTGCTCATCCAATCAACCAATAACAGATCTCACGTTCAAACAGAGGAGGAACATCCGAGGATGTAACATACACTACACTAACGGGACTAAATACTGTAACAATAAACGTGCTCATCCAATCAACCAATAACAGATCTCACGTTCAAACAGAGGAGGAACATCCGAGGATGTAACATACACTACACTAACGGGGACTAAATACTGTAACAATAAACGTGCTCATCCAATCAACCAATAACAGATCTCACGTTCAAACAGAGGAGGAACATCCGAGGATGTAACATACACTACACTAACGGGACTAAATACTGTAACAATAAACGTGCTCATCCAATCAACCAATAACAGATCTCACGTTCAAACAGAGGAGGAACAATCCGAGGATGTAACATACACTACACTAACGGGACTAAATACCGTAACAATAAACGTGCTCATCCAATCAACCAATAACAGATCTCACGTTCAAACAGAGGAGGAACATCCGAGGATGTAACATACACTACACTAACGGGACTAAATACCGTAACCAATAAACGTGCTCATCCAATCAACCAATAACAGATCTCACGTTCAAACAGAGGAGGAACATCCGAGGATGTAACATACACTACACTAACGGGACTAAATACTGTAACAATAAACGTGCTCATCCAATCAACCAATAACAGATCTCACGTTCAAACAGAGGAGGAACATCCGGGGATATAACATACACTACACTAACGGGACTAAATACTGTAACAATAAACGTGCTCATCCAATCAACCAATAACAGATTTCACGTTCAAACAGAGGAGGAACATCCGGGGATATAACATACACTACACTAACGGGACTAAATACTGTAACAATAAACGTGCTCATCCAATCAACCAATAACAGATCTCACGTTCAGAGGAGGAACATCCGGGGATATAACATACACTACACTAACGGGACTAAATACTGTAACAATAAACGTGCTCATCCAATCAACCAATAACAGATCTCACGTTCAAAACAGAGGAGGAACATCCGAGGATGTAACATACACTACACTAACGGGACTAAATACCGTAACAAATAAACGTGCTCATCCAATCAACCAATAACAGATCTCATGTTCAAACAGAGGAGGAACATCCGAGGATGTAACATACACTACACTAACGGGACTAAATACTGTAACAATAAACGTGCTCATCCAATCAACCAATAACAGATCTCACGTTCAAACAGAGGAGGAACATCCGGGGATATAACATACACTACACTAACGGACTAAATACTGTAACAATAAAACGTGCTCATCCAATCAACCAATAACAGATCTCACGTTCAAACAGAGGAGGAACATCCGGGGATATAACATACACTACACTAACGGGACTAAATACTGTAACAATAAACGTGCTCATCCAATCAACCAATAACAGATCTCACGTTCAAACGGAGGAGGAACATCCGGGGATATAACATACACTACACTAACGGGACTAAATACTGTAACAATAAACGTGCTCATCCAATCAACCAATAACAGATCTCACGTTCAAACAGAGGAGGAACATCCGGGGATATAACATACACTACACTAACGGGACTAAATACTGTAACAATAACGTGCTCATCCAATCAAACCAATAACAGATCTCACGTTCAAACAGAGGAGGAACATCGGGGATATAACATACACTACACTAACGGGACTAAATACTGTAACAATAAACGTGCTCATCCAATCAACCAATAACAGATCTCACGTTCAAACAGAGGAGGAACATCCGAGGATGTAACATACACTACACTAACGGGACTAAATACCGTAACAATAAACGTGCTCAATCCAATCAACCAATAACAGATCTCACGTTCAAACAGAGGAGGAACATCCGAGGATGTAACATACACTACACTAACGGGACTAAATACCGTAACAATAAACGTGCTCATCCAATCAACCAATAACAGATCTCACGTTCAAACAGAGGAGGAACATCCGGGGATATAACATACACTACACTAAGGGGACTAAATACCGTAGCAAAAGACGTGCCCATCAATCAGTCTCCTCATTCATTCATTGAGCTCCGCAACTGTGTAGTGCGTGCGTGATTTGCGCGAAGGGAGGGGTGCGTGGCCCGAGTGGCGAGGAGGGGGGGGAGCGTGGGCGGGGGCTGCAGCAATCGATCGAGGCGGCGCGGAGCGGCCTGGGAGATACGGGAGTGGGGAGTGCAGCGGGGAAGGGGGGGTGGCTGGTGGCGCCTGACCTAGGCTCAGGGCGCGACGCGTGGCCCCTGCGCGAGAGGTCAGCCGAGGTCACACGGGCGACTCGCGGGCACTCGAATTTGCGACCCCTGGGCTCCCCCAGGGTTCCACCAGGGCTTCCACAGGGTTCCACCAGGGCTTCCCCAGGGCTCCCCCAGGGCTCCCCAGGGTTCCACCAGGGCTTCCCCAGGGTTCCACCAGGACTTCCCCACGGCTCCCCCAGGGCTCCACCAGGGCTCCACCAGGGCTTCCCCAGGGTTCCACCAGGACTTTCCCACGGCTCCCCCCAGGCTCCACCAGGGCTCCCCCAGGGCTCCTTCGGAGGTAGTCAGTCATCTGGTGGATTGGTACAAGGAAGGAAAATAACGAGCACTTGCTTTTCTCACTCGTTTAGAGCAGTCGGTAAGTCATTTTGCCTTGCAAAAGGTGAGGTAGAATTTTTTGTTTATGGTGTTATTAGTGAGAAAACCCGTAAGTGTTTTACCTCGAAATATTTCGGAGCAAATTTTGGTAGGAAAAAATCGGGCATATTCGGGTTTTGCGTAATGGTTTAATGGTTAATGTTAGTGCAAAAATATGTACAATTTCAAAAGTCGTACAATACACGGTTTCTACGCGTGACCACGACGGTGGCTGCAGGAAGACCAGAACGAATAAGTTGCCGGCCGATCAATCCCAAATATGTTAGAGGGCGACATGCCAGGCGAGCGTCCCGGCTAGGGAACTCGTAGTAGTACCCGTCTTCCAAGAAAGCTTGCACATTCCTCGCCACATGCGGTCGGGCATTGTCTGCTCAATTTGTCTTGTGGAACTACTTGCAGGAGGGAGAATATCGTGGGCTCTAAAATCTCCCTGCATCGATTGCTATTCAGATTACCCTCAATGATGTATCGATGGCTATTCAGATTACCCTCAATACGGATGAGGCGAGATCGCACATTGTAGCCAATGGCGCCCCAAACCATTACACTTGGAGTTTGTCCGCTATCGCACGGAACAATGCAGATTGGTCGTCTCAGACCACCACGTAACGTGGAACACGTACGCAGACATCGCTGTACCACAAATTGAAGCTGGACTCGTCCGAAAACACTTCATTTTGCCTGTCAGCACACCACGATCACGTGCCCAATGCTGTCTGAGGCGTCGGTGGTTTTTTGGTCAACGGAATCTGAGGCAGTGGCATGCGTGCCAGAAGTCCAGCCCTCAGCAGACAGCGTCGAACCATCGACGCAGACTTGACCACATCCGCTGCAGTGCTTCAAAGTCGAGTCAACACTGAGGACGCTGCCGTTCTGTCGGTTACTTCAATGCGGACAAAATGGCGGTCATCTCGCGCTGTGGTCACATTGTGTGGTCCAGTATCACCTCGTCGCCGTGTACGACCCTCATCTATCCACTAGTTCCACAGACGCATTATTGTAGGAGCAAGCCCCGTTCGAACTGCAATGTCACGAAAATCTCGCTTCGTAGAGACCAATCATTCTGTCCCGTTTGAACTCAGATACTGATATTGCGCATTTTGACGTCGACGAGGCATACCGGCACTGGCTTGCACGTTTCCACGTCGTTTGTCGGCTCTACATCGACTGAGTGTGGCGTATCACTTTTCTGCCCTGTCACAGAATGGAGGGCGCTGCTAGGCCAATGTGCACGCCAGCTCTATGCAAATTTAATCGTCTTTTATTGGATACACTATCCTACACATTCAGAGATTAAGTGATTTCGACATTTCCTTCTGGGTGTGGCAGATCATAATACATTTCAACGCAGCATCATAATGTGAACGCAACGCAACATTATTATGTGCAAAATCATAATGTGAACACACTGGATGGTCTAATCAACGCCTTCTACCCTTATGAATAGATGGCGTTGGTGTAATAATACTTTCCATCCCATGGGAGGAATAATGACAATAATTTTCCAAACTGCAATGAAGCTCTTTGTAAAACCAAATTCCGTTAGCTATGCGTGCTATTAGCTCATCCTATTCATATTGACGGTTTTCATCAGCATAGACTATTGATAATATGAAAGTAAACCTCATAACCATGTGCATACAATTTCTTTATGTGTAGGACAGCTCTTTATGTTGAAATTCAAGTGATTATAAAAAGAAGAAGAAATTATTCCAAAAATCAGTCGTATTCTCGTTCCATACAGGAAACAATAAGTTTCGAAACTGAAGCATCTATTATGTGATCTAAGAGCTGTTGATATATCTGGCTCATATT